>JAZGTK010018020.1:0-12031 GCA_036877625.1 Ambastaia sidthimunki
TAGTGCAGAGTGCCCTTCCTAGTGCTCTTTATTCATGGACTATTACTGGGGTGATTATGGTACCGATTTGAAAACTGACGACCCCTTTCACAGAATGTTGTTTAATGACTTGAAAGGGGCTAAAAGTCTTCTGTCCTCCGCAATAATGTTGCTGAACGGCCTCTCTGACTCTTTCATTAGTAACTCTTTTCTTCAGGGGTCTGGTGATCTGGTACTCAAACATTGATGGTTTACCACACAGAAGAAAGAGCAGAGATCCAATGGTCCTCATTTTATATTTATCTACTTGCTAACTTCAGCTAATATAGAAACGTGGTACTTTGTTTTTTTTGATAGTTTGTTTTGGGCTTTTCATCTTCTCAGACAGAAAACTAAAGAAGTGATTAGATGTCATAGTAATAAGAAACGTATTTATTAAAAAAACTGTAGTTTTTAATTGTGTGTGTGTGTATTGTGTGTGTGTGTGTATATAATGATATTTTTTTTTTTGTCAAAGCTAATAGCCAATGCCTCACCCATGCCCACGGACCACTGGCTGAATATTTGATACATATGGCACACTTTACAGGAAACACTTCAGGAGTTTTGAAGTTGGCATCTGATTGGTTGAATTCTACAGGATTTGTGGTTGTCGTGTGTCATGTTCTTTAGCAGTCCACCTGGAGACATAACACTTAACAAAACAAATTGTGATTGGTTGCTTTACATGTAAGTCAAATGGCCTGTTGGGTGGTCCTTATAGCCAATTAAAGCTGCAATGAAAAAGTCCAAACCTTCTGCAATCAGTTTGAAGGTCTTTGTTCCTTTAGTTAAGGAAGACAAACACCAGTTTTTCCTCATGGTTTCATTGCGTTTAGCTTTCTCGTCATTAGATGCCACTGATTCAACAGCTGATATGAATGCAGTGACAGATCATTCTAACAGAAGAATGAAAGTCTATATTCATTTGTTGTTGAGGAATTCTATTCTAAATTCCATAATTCAATTCAGGTTACATTGCGAGGATGCAGTCAGCAGATTCAATAATTCCAGTTTTTGATAGAGTCATAACAGAAACACGAGTCTTCTCGTGCCGTACAGAAGCTTCTGTAATCTCTAGAAGCCCTGTGCCAAAGATTCTGCAAGCTGAGAAATGTGATTACAGTTTTGGTTAGAGTCCAGAAGGGAATGAAGACAGAGAGAGTGAGTGTTTGTGTGTGGATTCTGATAGTATGTCCCGGCTTCCCTTCTGTCAAAGAAGACATCACAGTGGGGTCCAGATGGGGTAGTGACCCTGCTGCCCCGCCCACCTACCCATGACCGCTTCCTAGCCAGCTGAGCTGAGTGAGCATCTACGGCAAGTGTGCTGGGATATGCTTGATCTCATTAGAAATGCAAATGCTTACTTATCTTGTCCAAACAGTAGATAGTGGAGTCCAGATAAGGCCAGTGTTGGTGCCAAATCGAGAGACGCAATTTCCATAAATCTGAGCGCTTGCACTTTGTTTGTGTTTTAATTCTCCAGACTCCAAACTTTTAAAAGTATTTAATTTTAGAAACTCTTTATTGGTTGTTTGATGACACCACAAATCATATAATTTACATTTCTATGCTTATTTTGGCAAAACTGTTCTATTGTTTGCATAATGTTGTTTAAAGGGATAGTTCGCCCAAAAATAAAATAATGTGCTGTTTATTTACTCCCCCTCAGGCCTTCCAATTCAAGATTTTTAGCTTGGTGATTTATAAAATTCAAGTCTGCAGGTGCTGCCTGTTTGAAAGTTGAAAAAACAGATACAAGCAACACAAAATTAACACCCACGACTCCTGGAGATGTATAGAGTTCACCAACATGTGCATCTAGGATGGCCTGAGGGTAAATTAGGTTAGAACATACTAGCAAATACATAGCAACACCTTGGCAACCACACAACTCCTTGTAGCATTGTATCAAGCTTTTATCTTTTTCAGAAAATGTAAAACAAAAGTTATGAGTAACTCGACTGCAACGTCTGCTGTTGTTTTGAGCAATAGAGTGCAGGGAGTTTTCCTAATGACTTTGTGTGTAGATTCCTCTGTTTGGAGTCACGGAGTGTACAGCTGCAGAAGTATACATCATCACCTCCCTAATGAAGGCTCCACTCCAGCTGTGTGTTTGTTTGTTTCTTTGAAATCTAGAATATGTTCTGCACTAGAGGATTTACATTCACACAAAACACGTCCCTAAAAGACAATCATCCGATGCCTGATAAAACAGTCTGCAATGCCAGACAGCTTGGAGCGGAGGCGACCGAAGTGATTGATGTCATAAGAGGATGATGTCATAGTAGGTAATTGATGTCATAATAAGAGGAGTGGAGAAGTGCTGATGTTGAATGTCTGCTATTGACAGATGTTATCAGTGATGGTGAGAGGCTGCATAAGGGGAGAGAAAGAGAGAGAGAGACTATTGATGAAAGTGAGAGCAATTTGCTGTAGCTCTCCTCTAGGAATAGGGGCAGAGGACTCTCTCTCTTTCTCTCTCTCTTCTCCCTTGTCTTGTGACACAATTCTACTCAGTCTGCACATGCTGTGAAATTCAGATCAAAATCTTTGCTAACTAGAGCCATTAATGAGCCAAGACAAACAAGCTTACCAAAAGCGATTAAACCGCTTTTTAATTGGCTACACATTGTGAATACCAAAACAGAAATTTGAAGGTTAAGGTTCACTTAAAGGGTTTAATTTGTTTGTTAAAACATACAACTGCACTCTATTAAATGCCTTTAAAATTGCAATTTGGTCAGGGTCACGTTAATTTTCATTTAATATTTAACCTTAAAAAATAATTTTCTCTATACCTTTTAATTGGTTTGTTCATACACATGAATGTTACCTAAAATTGGGCAGCTTGGTGAGGATAGGTGTGCTGTTTCATTTCTGAACGTTCAGGTTTGCTTTTTATCACCTAACATAGTCAAAAATATCCCATAGGCTGAACCATAGCTACAGCATATCACAGAGACTTAGGTCAGTAAACAATCACCCAGAATGAGCGTGTAAGTATTTGTACTTCTGCTTAACACCTCTATCTTGCCCAAAGCACTTTTTAAGAGTCAAAGAGAAAGTCAGTGAGTATGGAGTATGGAAACCACCATAGGGGTTCAATTCAACTTGTCTTTATATATCTGGTGGTCTCTGTAAGTTCTTTAGGCTCTTGAACCCTGCTCAAGGTGCAAATGTGTTTGTATCCTGCCGTTGCCTCATCGAAGTCCTGTCGAGAAGCTTGTGAAAATACCATGAAAGACATGAGCCAGGCTCTCCCTGCCAGGGAATGAGTCTTTGTTCTGAGGCCCTTTTTGATTTGTTTACAATTTCCCCACTGCAGTCTCACTAGAGAAAATAAGAGATATTGATATACATGGACTTGCATAGCCACTGTAATGTCCCTTATGCCTGCTTACACTCATTTACCTGTTTTTCTCTCTCCTTTTTGGCTCCGGCTCTGTCCTCCACTGTTGTTCGTGGTCCAGGTGATGGCTCACCGGGTGGCACTTCCTGCTTATCTTCAGAAGAACAGTTCTGTGGTGGCGAAAGAGCTTTTCTCTTTATTTCTATCCCTCATTCGTGTTTTCAATGTCTGTTTTTCTCTCTCATTGAGGTCTTTGAGATCTGTCAGTCTGTCCCGTGAGGATGAGGGCTGTGCAGAACTCAACAACTCAACAAGGGCCAGTCAGTCACCAGAGCTGTTTTTTTCATAGCAGTCAATGCATCATAAAGTTGTGTGCCTTCATGAATAAGAATTGCATGCAAAATGGTGCTGTGTGATGCTTTAGGAGAAAACCTTAATATTTGGCATGCTAACAAGTGTTGCCTTATTATAGGCATGTAGACATGAGATCATGTTCGGCTGCAGGGCAGCTCAGTTTGATGCGGGCAGTTACTGCCTGATTATTTATTCTTTATTTTTTCTTTTAATTTTTGAGGCTACATCTGAAGGATCTCATTGAAAACCCAGCTAACAGGGAACGTTCTCAGAATGTTGGCTAACATTTTCTACAAGTTTTCTCAGTTATCAAGAAAAACGTTATTACAGTAACTATATACATGTGTATATATTACAGTAACTATATACATGTGTATATATATTTCAGTAACTATATACATGTGTATATATATGTATATATATATGTGTGTATATATATGTGTGTGTGTGTGTATGTATATATATGTGTGTGTGTGTGTGTGTGTGTCAATAATATTATTCTCATGTTTGTTAGTGAAAAATTTTTGTTACAGAAAAAAAAAGGTTGAATAACGTTCTTATAACCAAGCACTAACGTTAATACAACATTTAAAAAATGACGTTTTGAACATTTGTGCAACATTCAGAATAACATTTTTAACACTTTTGTTACTTAATGGACTTTAATTGAGTGTTGCACTTTCCTTCGCTCCAAGTAATAGAACTGCGACATCTTAATTATATCTGAAATCTTTGATTACATCTTATGAATGACTTCCACCATCACCTCAATGATGAGAGATTTATAACTTGTTGGGCATAACTCAAAGACAAACACGAGTGGAAATGATCTTAAAGGAAGTGATGAACTTCAGAGAGGTCACAGCACTTGGCTAATAACTCAGCCAGAAGCATATGCTATGGTTTAGCTGCACAGCATGTTGAGTCCCACAGACATGAAAAATAAGTGATTAATGGGGGCAACTGAGGCCTACAGTGCTCACGAGTTAATTAAAAGCTCGCTAGTGCTGCTCTCTGTCCATCTGAAGCCACATCATTTTCCCTCAGCCAAACTGGGGTGCCAGATCTTTATTTATGGATGTGTGAGGCTCTGCTGTTCTTTTTAAAATGACATGCCTTTCAGTTTTATTTATTTATTTGTTTCCTGAGATGTTTTTATGATAAGTGTGTATAATCTTCTTGATTTATAATCGGTGGTTGACAGTTGGTAATGAAGAGCCTTACAGATAACCAATGAATTCTGTTGAAATAGATTATGGTGGACTGAAATTAATGTGATAATGCATTTTAGCAATATGGTACAGTAAGACAATTCCAGTTAATAATGCTAGTCAGTTAGTTATGTACTGTAGCATACAGCTGGTAGTTGTTTAATAAAAAGTTGCTTGTTTACGAAATGAAAAAACACGGAAGAAGCTCTATAAACTCAGTAGAAAAAAAAGACCTGTAGGGTTTTATATTGCTCAGCTTCCGCCACAACTCACTTGCAGAAGTTGTTCTGGTAAGTGTTTTTTTACTGTTTATATTTCTTATTGCTCTGCTGTTTTGGAGTCCAGGAGGACTGGATGCTGTAAATGTTAAGTTTGCAGCCCACGTTCTTCCAATGGCAGTAAATGACATGGATGTTCTTGTGCTGTCCAGATGAGGCCTGTATTCTGAGTATATTTTGGAGCTTGTTTTTGGCTATTGTGGTGCAAATGTTTCACAACTGGAAGCTGTTTGAGGCTTGTAGTCTTGCTGTGTTTGTCTGGGCACAGTTGGAGCTGAGGGCCCTAAGCATCGTCTTTACACAAAGTTTCTCTTTCTTTAAGGAATATTTCTAAAGTTTGGCCATTAAAAGTATAACCAAAACGAACCCACACGCACACACACGTTTGTTTTTTTTAATCACTGTGGGGACTTTTCATTGGGCTCTATTGCTTTATTTTCCTGGCACAATTGAGTTCCCACAATGCAGGCAAAACGTGACCCCACAATAATTATTCAGTGTGTTAACCAGAAGCCAGATGCAGAGAAGAATCTCTTTAATCTTCTCGCCTGAGGAGATCAACCAAAGGGGTTAAGGACCATGTGGGCCTAACTTTCAGTAAGGTTTAACACTGTGCTACACGTTAACTACATATGGCACATGTTAATGCTTCCGTTTGATTCGTTACTTAGTCAAAACCCCCACCCCTATTTTAATCACAGTCTGAGTGAAAACTTCAGTGGCAAGCTGTGTCTTACTGCAATGTGTCTAACCTCCACGTCTCTCTCTCAGACCCTCAGATGAGTTTGATCAGGGTTATTTGATTTTATTGTGACAATGAAGTATGAGCTTCTAGAATGATTAATTGTGAGGGGGTGTTTGTAAGGACTACAGAGATATTAATTGAGTCTGATATGAAATATTACAGACAGAATTCATCAGGGAAGGACAGAGAGAGGCGCTGAGTTTGAGTCAGTGAATTTCCTTATGCTGAGATGGTGCAGGAGATAGACGGATGAAAATGGATGCTATCAGGAAGTGAGAAATGAAAGGGCTGGTCTCAAACTTTCAGTTTCAATTCATGAACTCTCATGTTTTCCTCATGTGTTTAGTAAACATTTACTCATGTGTTTATCTACAGTGTCTTTAAAAAGTTTTAAACTTATGAACTTAAAATTTAAACGTATGATGTTTCTTATGAATTTTAAAATTTTTTTGATTAAATATTTTAAATTATTTTTTAGACGAAAATATAATTGTGCCAACATAATCATTTCTGTCATTCAGAAATTACAATTTTATTTAAAAAAGGGGATTTGAAATGGATGGTTTGGACCAAACCATCCATTTCCATCATAAAGAAAAAGCAGCCAATCAGAGCCTAGAACAGATGAGGAACCCTTCAATACTGTCTTTAAAGGATCTTAGGGTGACGCCTTGAACAAAATCAATTTTTGAAGCTATTTCAGAGCACACGGAGAAATATCAAGATACAGTATATAGAATAATGAAATATAGATCATTCTTTAGCTACATTGCCCAGGCCTAAATCCAACCTGTAGTTGATACACCAGTTTTTAGAACTGTGCAACGCTCACCCCCACACACACTCACACACACATTAACACACACACACAATAACGTTCACACAAGCTGGTTTGGCTAGACTCCATTGAAATCTAGACTTGACCTTAACAGAGCACAGTTTAGTGCTGGTCATCTTAGAGTGTGAAGCACAGTACTTTGTTACTTCCATAGCACTGAAAATACCAAAGGGGCATAAGTCCAACACAGGCCTGCAGTGCTATAATTTAATGGTGTTACTTACTCTTGACACTTTGATACCGCAAGACTGTAGTGTAAACGTCACAGAAATATCCCAGCTAACAGGAAACTTTCTTAGAACATTGGCTATCATTACCTGCTATCTGTTACTTCATGGAAACATTAGGGAAACGTTCTCACAATCTTAAATTCTACATACAGATACAGCACGTCTGGGATTCATCCTTTTCAGTAGCAGCACTGAGTACATGCAGAAGTCATTTTAACACACACATGTGCAGATACAAGCTGCTGGCTGAGGGATTGTGTTTGCTGTGGGACTTTACATCAGCAGTAAACTGAACCTGAGGGGAATTGTGCCAATCCACATTCAACACGTTTTGCATTCCCACCGCTGAAAGGATTAAATAGGAGTGCCTGGTGGGTAAACAGCAGGGGTGGATGAAGGACATGCAGTCATGCAGAGTGTGTGTGTGTGTGTGTGTGTGTGTGTGTGCGTGTGCGTGTGTGTGTGTGATTGCTGGGCTGGAGGGTTCCTGTGCTCATTGCTTCAGATAGGCTCAGATACAAACTAACATACGATAGCTGGGGTGTGTACACGTATGTGTATGTACATGTACTGTATATTTCATGTACAGTTGACTACAAATATCTTTGACCATATTGAAAACCAAGGATTCAAAATTGAACTTCTTTGTAATATTAAATTGCAGAAATTAAACATTTAAATAAATGGCATTGTGACATAACACGTATAAGTAATATTTACATTTCTGCATCACTAATCATATAATCAGATTTGTAACATTGTCCAGGTTAATGCAAGTCAATGCTGAGATCTTCCCGTGTGAGATCTTTCCGTGAAGATGCTCAACGTTTAACAGCGTTTATCAGATCATGCTGAGAGAACATGAAGCATCATGTTTAACACAAACTGATTGAGTTCATAACAGCTGGAACACATTCTGACATTAAAGCAAACAGTAGACCTTAAAAATAATTAATAATTTTTTCTGTTCGATTTCTCACTCATATTATGCTGACATGCAAGTATGTAACGAAAAATGTACATTTAGAAAAATACCTTATACTTGTATACCTTATTATTCTAGTTTACCTGTGATGTAACAGGCAGTTTTGTTTCACTCATCACATTATTTCTTGGCTCTTTCTAATGTTATTGCCAACAAAGCACAATTGTGATACACACTCCAGATTTTCTGCTGAGCTTTCAGATTGGACATCCAAACCATGACCACTCTGGACATCTTCAACAGAGCTGAACACATCAGCACAAACTGTGGGTGTAGTTCGGTAAAAATGGCCGCAGCTTTTCAGCTGCTTTCTGGCTCAGGTAAACCTGCATATGAAGGGATAGGTCACCCTGAAATGTACAAATTTCCATCATTTACTCACCCTTACGTCATTTCAAACCTCTGTGGAACCAAAAAAAGAAGATATTTTGAGAAACATCTTGGTAGTTCTGTGTCCATACAGTGGAAGTCAGTGGGTGTCTCTGTTGTTTTCTTACCATTGTACTTAAAAATTAACGTCAATACAACGTCATACAGGTTTGGAATGACATTAGAGTGAGTAAATGATGTACAAATGTTCATTTTTGGGTGAATTATCCCTTTAGTCCAAATTTGGTATTTAAAAATACAAAAAAAAAAGTATATTCACATTTATTTATTAGGCTGTTAAAGTTTGAATTAGGAAACATAAATAGTGTTGAATATGCAGGGCTGTTGTTTGTTTATTGATGAGTGAAATGCTTGAATTGAGACAATTTTACAATCCTGTGGTTAGCAGTTGTGTCTTATGTCTCACAAGCATTTTTGCATTATTGACCAAAAATGGGCAAATGGAAGCAAAGAAAAAGAATTTGCAGTCACGATTGACGAGAGTCAGAGCCTTCATTTGCATATTTATTTTATGATGTATACAGTGCGCAAAGTTTTTGATTGACAGGGTAAAATTATGAAGACAAGCTGTCATTTCCTTTTTGAATAGGGAATACAATACCGCTGGTTGAGTGGCGTGGAACATTCACACAACAGCAGACACTCAGTGATGTCATGTTCATCTAAACTTCTATTGGCTGAACTCTTTCTCTCAGTAACTCTCTCTCTCTCTCTCTCTCTCTCTCTCTCACAGTCACTCAGCCATTGTCTCTTACCGTTTTTCCCTCCTTTGCTTGTCGCACCATGTGCACAACACACAAAATGATGTAATGTCAGAACTATTTAAATTCATCACTATATGTGGTGGTGATGTCCCACAGGACACGACAGAAAGTCAAATAAGGTCTAATTAATATCTCTGTTGTTTCTCCTAGTCAGTATTGAGATTAGTGAGAATGAAGAGCAAAAGGAGACATCCTAGGGAAGTCTCGCCCACCCCCCTCTTAGAAAAATAAAAGCACACCTTCATTACATCTGTAAGTATCATATATAGTCAGATCAATGAGTTTTATATTGTCATTCAAACATATAGCAGGTGTAATACATAGTGGAATAGAAAACACTCATCAAGGACTATGGTACCACATAGAACATAGACTACACAATGACAAGGTTCCACATTAGTGCGTTTGTGCAAACATTTGTGCAACATCAGTTCATCAGTTTGTTTGCTTGTGTAGTGAAGATCTCTTGCTTCAGAAGTGTGTTTTTGATTGAGCCTGATTGCAATGTAAAATGTCCATTGATTACTTACAGATATAGTATAGATAATACCTGGCCTGGTTATACATCACCCTGCCCTCCAATTTTCATGACTATTTGTTCGGTATGATAAACCAGAACAGCGGTATGAGAAACCAGAACGTGTTTAATTGGGCGATCGGGGGTCATGCAGAACCGAATGATCCACAGAGCCACATGTGGCTGCTTTTGAGTGGCCACTTTAATTTTTATTACATTTAAGAGGGCCATTCTGGAAGACATTTAAGACGTTGCTTATATATATGTGCATCAATATAAAATACTGAAGCCATTGTTTCTCTGTGGAGGAAAGACAGCATGCTTGTGTTTATGGGCTTAGAGGCTGATTATAAGTGATCTGCCCTTGATGGCCGTGTGAGACAACCAGAAGCCTTTGAGTAAACATCATTACTGCCTGCCTTCCCATAAACTTGCTTTCACATTTCAAACAGCCCAGCGGGTTTATTTACTATGAGTGCGTTGATGGGCAGAGCGCCGTTCTAATGGTGTTGTTTATTTGAATGAGAGGGAAGCAGAGATTAATGACATGTGTTGTGAGCATAGCAGGCCATTTGTCCAAACACCGTCCTGCCTGTCTTTAGTGCTGAAGTGTGAGACTTATGGATCATCAAAATGGAAAGCCAACCCGGGTAACAAGTTTAGGTTGTAAGAACGTTTCCTTAACATTTCCATTAACATTTCCACAAGTAACAAAAACGTTAAACATGTTGTTTAGAATTTTTTTAGACACTATTTTACTATTATTGCTTTTTATAAGAACATTATTCAAACCTTTTACAATGTTTCACTAACAACTTAACATTTTTAAAATATGATATAATAAATTCTACTAATATTACTGCAAGACCATTTTTGAAAACCTTCAGAGAACTTTGAGAGAACTTTAAGAGGATGTTAGCCAATGTTCTTAGAACGTGCCCGCTTATTGTCATTTTCCATTGTCATTCTGAGAGCATTTCCTATTAGCTAGGATGCAAGATTTATTTATTTTCTATTTATTGAAACTATCTATTTATTAAAACTATTTATTTCCACGTCCCTGGTCTTATTGTGCTCGATTCATCAGTGCACTTTATTGTAAAAGAGTTTGTTTTTATAGGCTTTTATCAAATTTAATAACTTTCTCTGCCATTGTGTCAAGCGTCTTTATTATAACTTTTTTAAAAGCTCAAATGTTTTCTCAACTCGCTCTGCAACAGCTTGTTGGCATGAGGTGTGTTAACACAATAAACTGTTAAAAAAATTGTCCTTAGATGTACAAATTAATGATTTTTCAGACTGTATTTTCTGAATCCGTGTGATCCAACCTGACAATGCAGTTTTCCTTTGGAAAATTTAAGGATAAACTGGTATTATATTACAATTCAGTCAGACTCTAATGGATAAATTCAAGCTCCTTTCTGTCTCATTTTCCTGTTTTATGTTGCTGGAAGCTATGATGGCTTATTTTGGGCTTTCCCTGCGTGTCAAGCGTAACACTTTCCAAAAAAAACCCCCAAGCATTCAGAGCAGAACACAGCTGATATCACGCAGGCCTGTCACTAATTCATCTGTCTTTTTTTTTCTCCACACCTTAATTCTTCAAACTTGTTCTCACCTTCTGTCACTCTATTAGGGTTCCCAGCTAACAGTTTTAAGTAGTAAGAACAATTTCCTCGTCTGGTTTGTATTAACGCTATTGCTTGGTTAAAAAAAGGATATTTAAACATTCAAATACACATTTCTTAATCCGTTAATGTCTTTTTAAAACATTCTGCTAACAACTTAAGAATAATGTTTTTGATATATATGAGGTGTAATGTTAAAATGTATATCTTGAATACACTGCAAGTCGCTTTGGATAAAAGCAACACACATTGCCACATGAATAAATGTAATGTACTGCGGGAATGCTTTTTTGGTTACTTTAAGAGAACGTTTATAAAATGTACTGTTAGCTGGGTTACAGTGGGTTCAGTTTGAATGTAGGGGGATGTGATGTCCGCAGAGTGACTTTGGTGGAGGCCCCTATAAGTGGATTTGACATGACTTACCAACTTACCTGTGAGTCTCTGCTTTTAGCCAGAGCTGAGACTGAGGGATCCAGACACAATGTCCCAGATTGTTTACAGTCAGTGATCACATCACTTCACATCAGCCTCTCGCTTTTAAAACTCTCTTTACTTCCACACTGTCTCCGGAGTGCAGACACAGAGGGCATCACTGCTTCAGAATTAAACACTATGATGGCAGTACACAACAGGGTTTAAATGGTTTATCACTGTGGCAGATGTGTGTGTATACAGTACCGGGCACACACCACCTATTTATTATTTGTTAGCTGCTTCT
>JAZGTK010018021.1:0-12029 GCA_036877625.1 Ambastaia sidthimunki
AAATGTTGATTTTAAGTTTAATTTATTGAATACCAAAAGGTTTGGATAAAGTTGTTTTGACTAATTAAAATGTTTTGTGTGTCTGTTATATAGTTTATGCTTATTAAAGTATCAGAATACTAGCTTAGCAACATGCTAATGGAAGGTTGTTGAATTTATGTAATCTGTGTGCGTCCCATGCGGAGTTCTATTTTTAGTTGCTACGTACGCATTCCAAATTGGTCACTAGATTGGTCACTAGAAAGGTTCCTTTTCAGTTAGGATGCTGCCTTAGAAGGTTGCAGTTTATGTAGACAGTAGACAGCAAAGCAGCCCACCATGTTTTGGAACAAAGCCACACACTCTCTGTCTTTATCTCTCTCTTATTTCCTGTTTGAACTGGCGGCCAGTATCCCTACCATATACAGATTATTATACTAGTAATATTTAAAAAGTATATTTTAAATATTTTAGTAATATTTAGTATATTCTAGTAATATTTTAAAACTAAAATATTAGTATAATATACTAAAGTAAACTTAAGTAAACTTTTTAAACTGAATTTACCTCAGTCACTTTTCTGCAGAACTTTCAACACCATATTAAATGCCTCTTTGCTCCCTGTTATTACTGTCAGGCATTGCCTAAACCACCCGTGGCCAAACAGGTCAAACCAAGAAGGACCCCTGCACCCACCACACAACCAGTCTGCCATTAGCAGTCTGTCTGTGACAATGTCACAGACGCTTTAATAACAGACCTCTGATGGGCCCTTGCATTGTGATTGCCCTGTAGAATGCAGGCGTGTAGCTCTCAGAGTTTAGCTGTCCGTCTCTCTGCCTGTCAAAACGTCAAAGCTCTGACACACCAAATCAGAGGGTGCTGACAGCTGTCTAATAGAGGGCCCTAACTGTAGGCCTGTGTGTGCGTGAGTTTGGGTTTGTGCACGCATGTCACCACTCTCCACAAACTTTTACGACGTATGTTAACCCTTGCAGACATGCTGTTTTTAACACCCACACCCGGATTTAAAGACCACCTATTAATCAATCAAAAATTAGTGACACTAAAGGAAAACTGTTTTATGAGACTTTGACATTTGTAATTATAAATTCTTAGCTACATTTGCAAATGCGTGAAACTCTTATACCAGTTGACCACAGACATGATGCTTTATTCTTTAGGGGGCTTTTATTTCATCATTCTGCACAGTGTTTGTCCAAAACTCTTTTTTCTTGTAAGCCATGTCTGTTTGTAGAGGGAAAGTAATTACCGGGTTTAGATGAGGTTGGGTAAGTTATGTTGGGTTGTTGTTTGTTTTCGACGATCTTCCTGCCCTCCCATCACACAGAGGAATTTGTGGCCTTTCTGAATGTCACAACTTAATGAAAACGGATATGACAGTAGAGTGGTCACATGCGGGCACCTGGATACACACACACACACACAGTTGCCACAGGCCTTGCGTCTCAGAGTGCTGTTTTCAGAGATGTGGTGTTCAGTAATCTCCCTGGACATTTTACTTGTTTGATTGATTTATGTTCGTCTGTTTTATCTGTATGTGATTTTGTTAGTGTGTTGTGTGTGTTGTGTGTGTGTGTCTGCAGATGCATGTTGGTTTGCACCTGTATATTTGATAATTACCCCCCCAACAGTCAGCACTATAATGCCTAATGAATCTTACTGTCAGTACTGTAATGTGAATAAAATGTGATATTATGTACGTTTAGTATATATAATAATTAAAGCATTATTGAATGTTTTATTTTTAGGATTTCAAGACTTATTTCAGTATGTTCTGTTAAGCAGAAATATTCAGATGTGAAAAACATAAATACATGTATATACACATATAGAAATATAAATATCTTGCCCTGCAATAGACTATCTATTCAGGCCTATGGCCCGAGATGCTGTCCCACATCCCAGCCAGTGACCCTGCAGAGGACAAGCGGGTTTGGAAAATGGATGGATACAAATATCAAATGTTCTTTGTGATGCACCTATTAAGTCTTTTTATAATATATTTTATTAATATAAGTCTGATTCAGCCGCTCACATGTTAGTCAAAGCCCGTAGAGAGAGAGAGAGTGTTGGATGTTGGAGAGAAGACTGAGACAGAGTGAGTAATGAGATTTTTCAGGTCTCTCGAGATGTTTGCTCGGAGACGGCACCACTCGAGTGACAGCCTCAGTTGAATCTCATTTCTTCTTCACAAGTTTTATTTTTACCTCCGTCCGTCTGAGAGCAGAAATAAGAAATCAGCTCTGAGAATGGGAGGAACACCTCAGAGTTCTTCAGACGCTTCACCTGCAAGAACCTCAGATGTTCTCGCTCACACACACTGTTGCAGAGGGTCTGTGATCTTTCATCCTGTCACTGTGTTTTGCAGTTCAGAGAGCACACAATAAAAGCAGCAGAGTGATTTATCTGAGCGAATCAGCACCTGTAAGGAGAGACGAGAGACAGACATTTAGAATAATTGCCGTGAAGCAGTTGTTTCAATCTTTCGTCCTCTTGTGACTCCATATGGCTGCCCTGCGTTAGCTTCTGTTGCCTGAGGAACAACTTTCATATTAATACATGTAATGTTGTTTCATTCTCCACTGAATTTCATTGACAAAGTGTTACTTTGAGCTTGTGCTTGCATGTGAGAGACTTCTAAGAGCTTTAAGGGTAGATAATCAGAAATGAAGACTGTTATCATCTACTCGTCTTCATGTTGCTGTAACGTCTCAGGCTCACACAAAGCTTCAGAAGACTGCTAATGTAGTGCTGGAGTACAGACAACTCTTAAGGTCTCTGAAAACCATATTTTAACCAAAAACTTTCCATTGGAAAATTACAATTTTTAGGAGCTTTAAGACTTTTTGAATGTGACAGTCTTATGACAGCCACATTCATATTACTCAAATTTTATCATTTAAAAGAATATAATTTGCATTGCTGCTGTTTGGATGAATGGATGGATAATATAAATACCGTTTTTAGACAGTATTCTGTTTTTAAAGGATGAGGAAATAATACCAGATCTTTCATTTTTAGATGAACTGTCACTTTAAAATGAACACCACACTTGTGCTCATTATATGCTGAAATGAACATCACAGGTCCAGTCTGAGATGTTTGCGTGTGAGAGAACACAGGAGAGATTAGCAGAAACGCAGCAGGTCTGTGGGGTGCAGTGTGGGCCATGGGCTGGAGATCTCACTCGCTCTCTCAGGCAGATGATGAAATAGTTTTATAAAACAGGAAATCGCTTTCCTGGGAAATAAAGTCAGCCGCACGGGCGCAGCGCACAGCTCTCATTTCACCGTGAACTCCCGTTGCTTCAACGCTTGCGTGTGCGTGTTTGTGTACCGTTATCAGTTTATGGGGTATTACCGCACAAGATCATTGCTCTTCTAGATACTTAGCTTTTTTTAACGCTCTTCTGTTGCTCTTTCATTCTGTGCATGCAGGGCTGCTCCTCTCCTATGGTGGTGAAGTTTGCAGACACACAGAAGGATAAAGAGCAGCGACGGCTGCAGCAGCAGTTGGCGCAGCAGATGCAGCAGCTGAACAGCGCGTCTGCCTGGGGCAGCTTGACCGGGCTGACCGGCCTCACCCCGCAGTATCTGGCAGTAAGAGGACACACCCACGCAGCCACGCCCACCAGCAGCACAGCCAGCGCAGCCGCCGCAGTCAGTCACTGTCTCCGCCCACCTGCCCCGCCCCACCTTTCTCTTAGCGCAGGCCACACCCTCTCTTGCTCTCTCTGAGCCAGTTGTAACCCTTTCCAATCTCTCATCTCCTGAACTTCGATCATGTCTTGATCGAAACCGGTCCCCATACTCAAAATAGTGCTGGGTGTTGCCTGCTGCTGTTTAGAAGTTAATAACAAATACAACCGTTTTGGTCAATGGTTTTCATAGTTATTTTAAGAAGGCAGGTGGAGACAGAGGGAATAGAGCACACCCACTTAACAGTGACCACCCACTTTTCAGCAGCCTAGATTCCAAAAGTGCTTTTCCTTTTATCTATAAAATATTCATTAAATTGTTCTTTAATAAATAGTGGTAAGCCAATAACCAAACTGGGATTATTACTTCGGGAACTGTAGTGTGGTGTGTTGTGGATTAGGCTGAATCCCATTGTATCAGGATGGGTACAGTACATTCCAGTACTCTAAGCCTGTTTTGCTCACCCATGTCTTCGTCTTTCTAAATATAAATGAGAATGCTCATTTACTTTACTTTTTGTTCATAAGGACAGTAGGTTTAAGGACTATTCAAGAGCATTGGGACAGGGCCATCTTTCCCTTCTTCTGTTTTTCCTCTTTCTACCTTGCTTTTACCACTTCCCTGTCATATTACGGTTAGCTTTTAGCTTTCATGCAGTCTGAAGGTTTAATTCAATGTCATTCCAATCCTGTAGTATCATTTAGAATCTGCTTTCCACTTCCTTTCATGTGCAGATTCTGCCCAGCACAGCAACACACTGCCAGCAGAACTGACAGACGACTCCTAGCATGATAGTTTTCACTGGCACTAAAAGCCAAATACCTAGAAGTGCCTCTCAGGTCTTTTGTAATACTGTTCCTCTGTTCTGATGTTCGTATGTCATTTGGGAGTTCCTTCCAGCTGTATATTAGGACAACAAATACGTCCTAACTGGCTGTGATTTTGTTGGTTCGAAACATTTGAATTTGCTACCTGTAAATTATTTTTTAATTACATAGTTAGAGCGGGCCCAGTCCTATTACTTGAGGTATACCAATACCTTGACAAATAGAGGCAATAGAGGTTGTGTTGCTTTACTGTTGCCAGACTGCCTTATAGTATCACTCAAGAATGCATTAAACACAGGAAAAACAATGTTTCATCTATATTTAGCTAACACTAGCTCCTTCAAACATTAGCTTTTTATATCCATCACCATAAGCCAAAGTTTTAGCGGTCGTGACTTAATATTGCTTTTTCCTTCTGTTTTCTCAGTTGCTCCAACAAGCGACTTCCTCCAGTAACCTAGGAGCGTTTAGTGGCATTCAACAAATGGCAGGTGAGACACTGATTTAAGATCTGTGTTAACCCAACTTTCCCCACTGTATCTTCTCAACTAAACCCCCATTCCCCTACTAAACCATTTAACCAATCTCTGAATAACATTACACATCCTGTTTAGCAGCTCTTAATCTATATCCAGAATCAGCAGAGGTTGGACTGAGAACAGTCTCAGTCTGTCTCAAGTTCAGTTTCACCATTCTACAGAGACATTGGCTTTCTGCAATGTCTAGCACACATGGAAGGAACTGTTTGTCTGTAAATGTACGTGTGAGTGTGTGTGAAAATGTGAAGACTTGACTGAATAAAGTCCATTTTCCAGACCTGTTCTGATGTATGTCAAAGCTTCTTTTGTTTCTTGAAAGAAGAGTTTGTCTCATCTTCAAATCACATCTGTGAGTCTTATAAGTGACCAGATTGTAATGATATGACCCATCAACGCCATCAAAGTCAGCTGTCTTCAGCTCCTAAACAACAGAAGAACCAGAAAAGCTTTTTTCCACAGAGGTACTTATCACAATTTGTCCATGTCATGAATTCTGTCAAATTTACTAGAAACCCACAGCGAATTCAGCAACACAAGATGGATTCTTCATGGAAGCAACATGACATGTTATTATTTCTTCATGCGGAGTTGGTTTAGAGCTCTAAAATATGATTAGGGGTTTTCAGCATCAGCCAGTTGTCTTCAGCTTACTGTACTCTTACTGTTCCCTGTGCTCTCATTTCCGCTTAGTTTCCTCTTTTTTCCGTTTTCACTGTCTTTTGCGTAACGTTTCCTGTGTGCATCTCTGTTGTTGTCAGGTCTTAATTGTGGTCTGTTTTCAAGCTGCCAGGCCTTCAAGGAAAGTGAAATATTTATAGCGCACGCTCTCGCTTAATTGCAGTTGCTAAGGATGAAAGAAAGAGAATGTATTAGCATTCAAAATGGCTTATAGTGTGTGTAGGATGAGTGCCTTTATCTCCTTAAAGCCTTCCCTCAGGACAACAGTTTTGCACACCAGAGAGTGGTTTCCTCATTAATGTAGGCTCTCGTGGAGAGGGAGAGCAGGACTGTGGGGTTTTTGTTTACCATTATGAAGAGAGTTCTGGAAGATCTCATCTAAGTTCAGCCGTGCATCTGTGACAGCCTCTCAGTAAGAGTCCAGTTCACAACAAGCCAAACCAGCGGCAGCTGCCACCGCACAATTAAAGAGCGAGAAATTCCCGCATTACCATAACAATTGAATACATTTTCTGGACCTCATTTTTTAAACATATATATTTGCAGAAAATAGCTTAGTTTTAGTTTTTTAAATCTGTTTATTCAAAAAAAGAAATGAATGGTAGTTGCCCACAAATGGTGGGCATTGTGGTTGGTTATTATAGATGCAGATTATATACAGAATGCAGAATTATAAACCAATGCTTCAGTACTGGATTAAAGGAATAGCTTATACAAACACCATCCTGAATTTCCTGTCCTCCACTGTCTCTGACACAAGGCCAGAATATAAAACAAAAGTTTGCTGTTGGCAGTTTTCAGATCTCAATCCAGATTCTTGCTCAGTGTGACCACATAAACAACGGTCTGTGTGTGTACATGCATGCTACTTGAAGTTTAACCCAACAGGAGCTCTCAAACTCGATGGGATTTGAAGGCTTTTCTCTGTTGAATTGTAAAATCTTTGGGCCCCTCCATCTGTCGCCTGGCAACCATCTATGATTGGCAGTCGATATATACAGCTGACATCTGCTGTGTCTGTGCTGTGGGTGGAGTTATGAGCCATAAGGAGCTCTATTACACATGCTGAACATTCAGTGAGAGCCAGCATCACCTCTCCCGACACCTCTCTCTCTGCTCAGTCTGTAGAGCTGGTGTGAGCATACTGCACGGATGGGTCTCTTTCTGTCACATACACGCGCACACTAGCAGAAGAGTCCTGCTCAACCGCACATTTCACACTGTGCCAAATACTCAATGCCCATTTTCTTACACTTGTGTGCCAAAAACTCAAAATGGTTCCTTTTCTGCTTTATTCAGGAGCACAAAGGCGTCACCGAGCCCTCAATTTCAGAGTCCAGTTCTGTACCTAACCTTCCTGTTTGACCTGCCAACACACTCTTTCTCATCTACTGAACATTAAATGCAGCTGTTTCAAGCTTTATTATAGTCGACACAAAATCAAAATGGACTTTTTGACCTTTTCTTGACTTACATGCTTTCTTAATGTGTGTTCCTGGTGTTACTATAAACAGTTCATTGGTGGATGTTATTCCAAATGAACAAACAATGTCTTCATAATGTTTCCTCATAAAACAACTTGTACACCTCTGAAACAAGTTTCCTCTTTCAGCCGACATCAACATGTCATATACAGACTTTTTCTACTTGAACTTTCACTTGGATTTGTGGTGCATTATGGGAGCATGTTGTACTTTATACCTGTTCTGTAGGATCATACCCACCTTGATCTGAAGTTACGGCACCATCTCAGTCTGCGTGTCACGACCTGAACGCTTTGTTTTGTGATTAGAGGAACATTTAATGGCTCTAATCACCTTCTGTGATGTGTTAATTAGGCTTCTAATGCGTTGCTCTTGCTTGCTTTGTGGATCGAGAGGGCAGACAACCGTGGCGTCCCCAGAGCGCTGTCTGACCGATCCAAATTACACACTGCTGCTGTGATGTGGAGCGATAAGCCTGAAAAACAAAGCGATATTTTATCAGGTTTGTTCCGGATTCTGTAGTTGCATCTTTGCTTTCAGTCTCAACTGACAGACTCTACGTTTCTATCATTTATTCTGTTCAACGAAGCCAGATTCTGTGATGGGATGTGTTGTGTCCTGTGTGCTCTGTTTGTGTGTGCGTCCTTCATAGTATGAAGTATATACATTGGACGTGTATATACGACACGTGCTGTGCATTTTCCTGTTGTATCACTTCCAGTTTCTGTGCTTGGCTGCAGGCCACGTCCTGCGGTGTGCTGGCGTCACTGCCGCCGCACGCAGCCGCTCCACACGCGCGCTAATCTGGAGTCACCTTTGGAGTTTTTCCTTAAATAAATTCACTGTTTGTCAGACACACACACAGCTAGAATTGAATTGTATAGAAATCGACACACAACTCCCTTCTTAACTTTGACATGCGCAGTTAAACACACACACACACACACACACTGACGCTCTCTTTCTCTTCAGGTATGAATGCTCTGCAGTTGCAGAATCTGGCCACTCTAGCAGCAGCAGCGGCTGCAGCACAGAGCTCGGCCAGCCCGTCCACCGCTAGCGCCCTGACCTCCAGCACAGGGTCCCTGGGAGCCCTGGCCAGCCCAGGTAACCAGAGGCCATGTCATAGCCGTCACCATCATCACCATCATCTTCGGTAGTGATATCATCACCACCATAGCATCGCTGTCCCCTCATACGTTGTAGTCCATCATGTTTCTCTCAGTGTCCTTCACTGGAAAGTCTTTCATTAGAAAGTCTTCATGTCTTGTGTGTGTTTGTGTGTGAAGTTTGTTTGGCTGCTCATTGTTCAGGGTTCACTGCTCTTGTTCATCATGTTTGGTTGACTGTGTGGATATGTGTGCTTTAAACTGGTGGTGACTTTGACCGAGCTTCACTCATTTTGGAAAAGTTGGTTCTTGTTGAAATGTGCAACCAAGAGACATGAGCAGTATAAGTTTGGCGCGTTGTTCTGCAGTTAGATTAGCATCTCTGTGTCTCTCTATGCAACACTTTTGCTTATTTTTTGCTTCAGACTTGCATTCTTTCAAAAGCACAGGGAAAGCAAGTTATGGATAAAAAGTCGGAATTTTCTCTGAAGTTCTTTTCTCTGAATTACATTGTTTGTCCCGAGAGCTGCTCTGTTGGGCTTTCATTGATCTTCATCTGAAAACATTCTCATCGTAAAAATCTTCATTGTCATGACTTGCAAACTAACTTGAACTGATATTTTCTGGAAATCAAAGTGTCACTTCCTATCTATCAATCTGTCTGTACATTCATGCATCTGTTGACCTGTTAGGATGGTGAAATATCAATATTTGCTCTGAAATGGCTTAAAAGGGTTTTATTTTTGTTTTTCTACAGTTAGAGCGACCATCATTTTCACTGTAGCCAAGTGTGTTAAAAATACAAATCTATTGTAACATTATTGGCATGTTTTTCTCACTTTTGCCGTAATTTAAAACACAATTGAGTTGTATTTATTTTTATAACAATACAAGAATACATGTTTCTAAACAGCCATATTTATGTACATTTTTAAATAAAAACACTTTAACATGCACACTGTGACACAATCACTTTGTAAAAAGTGGTGATGTGAACAAATAGTTAAATCAGAGTTTCAGAAAGAAATTCATTAACAGACAGTTTGAAGAGTTAGTTTAATGATAATCACGCTCATTAAGAAACTTAATGGCAAAATAAAAATCCCATTAAAATCATGCCAGTATTCACAGTGTCGTATAATTTTACATCAGTGGTACAATAATCTGGAATATTGAAGATATTCAGCCCAGCTTTAACCATTCCAGTATCATCAGCGACTTTATCTGTTCATTCAAACATCTCTCTTTCTCTCTCTTCCATCTCTCCATCTGTCTGTCTCTCTGCTCTTCCTCTCTTTCCCCGCAGCAGGTTCCACGGCTAACTCCAGCGCGGGGGCGATGGGCTCTCTGGGTTCTCTGGGCACGCTGCAGGGTCTGGCCGGGGCCACCGTGGGCCTCAATAACATTAATGCACTAGCAGGTAGCGTCAACAGTGAGTACTCATCAGCCTCTCCATCTCAAAGCATCAGCTCATACCAGCCAGCACTGCTCACAGAGATGCTCTCTCGCTCACTCTCTCACTCACTCACTCACTCACTCACTCACTCACTCACTCACTCACACATATAACTCCTCTTCACATTGATGTTATACTGTCTGAACTCACGGCAGCAAACTGAGGGCATCTCTTTGGGCTACAGTGACAGTTTGTTGGGTGTACAGTAGCCTCAAAGAGTTTTATCAGACACGTGCTCACACGTCACGTGTGGATGTCATTTCATTACTAAACAGTTATTAACAAGTGATCCTCGATTTTTTTTTTTCAGTGACTTTTAAGCAACTGACATTAATGTGATTTTCAGTGGATGTTTGGAATACAAATACTGTCTGTAGTTTCAACTGTATTGATTGTTTTATCATTTTAAACCTAACAACCATTTGAAAAGTGTGTTTGTTTAATTTGGCACTTTGACATGTCTGATGAAATGACATTCATACATTTGTCTGTGTGGCTGATGTGTCCAAATTCTCATTGGGGTCTCTGTATATGTGCTCAGTGAATTTCAGTTTTCTCCTGCTGACATATCGTAAACCTGTGTGTGTGTGTGTGTGTGTGTGTGTGTGTGTGAACGGTAAAACGCTTCATTATTCAAATCAGATCAAATCCATTTGCTGAGTCTGAACACATGTAGCTCATTTCTTGTAGTCAGACGTCCACACGCTCTCACATGCTAACACACAGCTACACCATCTGGCTACACCATTGCTCTCTGGGTGTTTCTATAGACGTGCACTTGTTTTGTGGCTTTTGTTTGTGTGCGTGTTGTGTTTGTATGTTTTTTAGGGACGTGAAGTGACCTTGTTAGGACCAGAGGCCACGTCGATATGTGATAAATGGCCGTTTGTTACACAGGAGTTGTGTGAATGTTAACTGAAGGGACCTAATGGGCGTTGTGGAGTGTAATTACTATGAATGGTGTAGCTAAAGATCACTGCGGCGTGTGCATGTGTATATGTCACACAGGCAAAATCTCCACCAGTGACCTTTCAGCCAGGTTTCTAGTTTTATAAATCAAGCCAACAGATCGCTTGAGATTTAAATTCATTCAAATGACTCTTGCACACTCACACACACACACACAGCTCATTGAAGAGGCTGTATAGTGTAATTGAATAGAAAAGGTCAGTGTTGTAATTATTGCTGGATAAATGAGGGAGGTGACCATCCAAACACTTCGCTCATCATTTATTGTTTCCAGGCCGTCAAGCCAAAAGGCCAGTCAGTAAATACTCATGAATCAGTCTTTATAAACACACACATGCTGTTAAATCCCGGGACATTCTCAACAAGAGTGTGAATGTGTACAAATTCATATGTTGTTGAATTGTGATACACTTTAGTAACATGAAGTTAAAAGTGAGTCTAGTGTTAAGTACACTAAGTGTTCATGTTTGCATTTGGCTGTATTTTTTCTAGTGTTACATATATGGATGTTATTCAGGTGGTCTGAAATGGTGATTAAAGCTCAGAGATGGTAACTGAAAGGTTGTTGGTTCAAATCTCGCAGAAATTCAAGATAAGGATGACATGC
Organism: Ambastaia sidthimunki; assembly: GCA_036877625.1. Lineage (NCBI taxonomy): Eukaryota > Metazoa > Chordata > Actinopteri > Cypriniformes > Botiidae > Ambastaia > Ambastaia sidthimunki. Next base: position 11,371 of record JAZGTK010018021.1, read on the forward strand.
TGAGGGTATGTTGCGTTTGACACATTGTAAACTCTATTGTGTGTGCACACTATAGTCCCTACGTATTCGTATATGTTGAGAAAGTTAATATTCAAATAAAAAGGTGCTGTTTGCGCCTTTGAGTTGCAATGTGTAAAATTTCATAGTTTCAAAGTGATAAAGATGCTGTTAAAGTCAGAAAAAAGAAACTATATAAAGCCACCAAACGCCTCTTTCCTCAGAGTTTCTCAGCAGTGATGCTTCACATATGTTTTAACAGCAGCTGCGCCCTGCAGCACTCGTGCATCTGTTGCCACAGTCAGGGCTTTTGCCTTTAATGCATCTGAGGATGCTTTTGTATTTTATTACGAGAGTTTAACGTTTTCCCCTTTTAATACAGCCGAGATCGCTGATGCCGACAAATGAGATAATTAGATGCAGTTCCGCTGTGTGAGGTTAAGAAGGTGATTGGTCAGATGTTTCTGTGTGTCTGAGGGTCGTCGTGGTGATCGTTTCGTGCTGCTATTGTGACACAGTGTGCATGCGTAGGCCGGGCTGCTCATTTGCATACAACAGTCAGTATATTGTGTATCTTAACTATCCTGTGTTTGTGTATGTGTGTTTATGTGTATGTGTGGGTGGGTGCCGTTTATATTTTGTGTTGTCCTCTGTGATGTCAA
>JAZGTK010018022.1:0-12029 GCA_036877625.1 Ambastaia sidthimunki
AAACTGAATCGTACTGCTACTTTCCTGTTTGTTCATATCGCAAAAAAGATCAAACAAAGGCAGATGATTCATGAAGCTGCAGTTGTAGTCACCACGCATTAAAACCTGAGCCAACGCTTCCAGGTGCACCTGCCGTGTTCGTCGAACCCTCGCTGATCCCTCACAATCCTTCATGTGGTTTTTTCACCCACTCACGTATTTTTCCTTATGATGCAAGCAAAGGAAACAGGCTTCCCCTAATAATGCACTATGGAGGTAAAAATAAACACAACCACACAAATTATGTGGATAATCAGATTGATTTGAAAGTGAGTGGTTTTATTCACAACCATCTATTCACCATTGAAAATTTGAAACTGTAACTATAGTTTGGTCTGGAACTATAGTTCAATTTTTCAATGGAACTCTAAGGTTCCATTGAAACCAATGGAACTCAATGGAACTCTAAGGCTATGTCCAAATAAATACATATTATTTATTGTTATTATTTATAAATTCTTATGTTATTTTATTCTTTTTTTTGTAGTTTTTTCTGTCCACACTGGTGTTTTTTTAAAGACTTTTAAAAACTGCTTTTCCATGCTGAAACATCCATATTTTTTTTGCATGGTATTTTGACATTTATCATATAATGAACTTGAATAAACTGAATGGATCACATATGATTAAACAAACACATCAGTTTTTCCAAGAAGCTCGATTTTTGCTGGACAAAAGCTCAGTCTCAGTGCAAGACAAAGATCCTATAATGAAACATTTGCAGATAAATGTGGATCTAAAACTGTGTTTACAGGAATGTGTAGATCATGGAAATTATGTGCGCCTCTTATGTAATACATCACTTTTAAAAAGTAACATTCCCCGACATTGTTTAGGCGTGAAACGCTAGTTAATGCGACAGGAATGTTTTCCGAATAACTTTGTGAAAGATACGCAGAGACACAAGAAAAAAGATTCAGGACACACCGGGAGAAAAACACTTGAGCAAATATGTTCGCGCCGCACACAAACACACTCAGCTGGCTGTCATGCTCAGTTAGCGATACAGTACACATGCTCAATGACTGGGCCAGATGGACAACAACGATCAAACAACAGAGGCCTAGTAAACAAATCACATATACACAAGATCAGTGAACACAAGATGTGTGTGTGTGTGTGAAATATAGTAGCTTCAGTGTTGCACAGCCACTAAAGCTACTATATTTCACATATATATTTACTGGTTTTCACCACTAAAGCTACTAATATATATTAAATTACATGTATGTGTGTGTGTGTGTATGTGTGTGTGTCTGTATGGATAAATAGATGAATGCAGTTTTCTCCACAAAGAAACAGAGCATTTTGAAAGAACTGTCGTTGGTTCACAAATGACTAAAGAAACACAAAACATTAGCATGAATGTATGTACATTTTGTGTACACATGATTTTGTATACAGTAAATAGTTTTGGTATGGCGCTGGCTCACACAATTACTCATTATTAAAATCTGCCAATAAACGAAATAGTCAGAAACGGGTTGTAAAACGTCCCTCTGTGACAGCAGGTGTCTCTTAGCGAGAATGAGCCTGTAAACAAGAGAGGCTATTTGTGGAGTCTGTGGCCCCCAAAAGACAGACACTGACTCACAGACCCCATTCTGAGTCTCTACTTCAGTCCTGCCTCTCCAGGCACACAATGGGATGACAGCTGAGCATGGGGGAGGATTATTGAAACAGCTTTCATCACTATATTTTTTTTCTGACGGATGTGAGGGAATCGTGAGTCGTGTGTGAATGACACATGGCTCACGGTTCTCTCACATCCTTCAGAAATATGCCCAGATCATTCAGAAGCCCTGTGGCAAAAGGCACAGCTGTGTATACGCTGAAGGGTGATGATGAAACAGACTGGCACACCAAAAAGACACGCGAGGTATTTTTAATACTTATTTACAGTACGGAAAAGGCACAAGATCAACATTTTAAGAAATGACAAAGAGACAATATCAGCATAAAGTCTGGTCCACTTTACAGTAATGTCAAAGCATGTTTAAATAATTATGACCACTTAACCTATGTATTCTAAATAAAGCTAATTATTCTCTAGCAATGTGTCTGTGGTGAATGCTACACACATATCCAAACAAATATTCACAAATTTAATATATGGGGAAAAATATGTTTGTCATGTTGAAGTGTCCATATTTGTGTTTGTTAAGCCTTTAATTTCCTTTAATTAAAGCCTTTAAAATAAATTAATTAATAATGAGTTCGTTCTTCCTAACAGCCTGGAATTAATGCTCTTCTGGTTTCCATCAACACAGATCCAGGGATGTTCCTACATTTAGACACAACATCATCAGTGAGGAACAATTCAATTCATCCCCAAGGTATTTAGTGAGGTTCAAGTCAAGGCCTTGTACAAGACAGTACAGTTTTATCACACCAGACACACTAAATTATTTCTTTATTGACTTGCTTTGTGCTCAGAGGTATTGCCATGCTGTAGCAGAAAAGAAAATACTGTAACTGTATTTGTGGAAGCACAATATTTTAATGTCAGTGTCATGTACAATGAATCGAACCCTTTTTTATGACATACTGTACAATGTACAAACATGCACTGCGCGTAACTATAAAACAGCATATGAACTCGGCCCCCAGAGATGTAACGTTCTGATGGCAACAGAACTTTATTACTCTCAGAAACCCTCAGAAAGCAAACAACAAAAGAGCCAATTTAGAAGAAACGTCACAGACCTTCCTCTTTCTTTATTCTCCTCTGCATGAAGTCTGTCTGGAGTATTTGTACAATACGACACAAACAGTCTGCCTCAATTTTCTTTTGTCTCAGTTTTATGTTTATAATTGTCTGGCATTTTTTTTGTTTTGCATGTTCCAAAAACATCCTAGATTATAAATCAGAGACGGTTTTCAGCAATAAGAATTCACGCCGAGGCTCGGCGATAAGGCAACATCACATCTAATTGTCCAAGATCAAAAGACTGACACGCTGTCTGACTCGTTTTGGAAAACAGAATTATTCGACTCAATTCATTGGATGGCGGTAAAGAGGGCCTCAAATCTGAACAAGCAGCAATTACTGAAGAGACGTTTGAAAAACACTGAAGACTGGAGAATCCATTAGTATCCCATCAATGCCGCTGTGCTGTGTGCTTCAAATACACTAAAGTGTTACATTTATTCATTGGCTTAGCAGAACAATGATTATTCCATGGTGTACATCTACAAACCTTCTCTGAAGCTTTTCTCTGAAGCTTCCAAAAGACTTGATGGATCAGCAAACCCTCTGTTTGTTGAAGACAGAAGTGGGCTAATCTGAGTTGTCTGCCAGTTAGCAAATATGGGAGATGTTCTCCACCCAAAAAGCTTTGAACGGTTTGATCTCCACGCTGGTTTTAAACATGCTGGAGTTAAAGTCATGCCAGTGTGCTAATATTTATCACGATTATTATTAAAGGAAGTAAAATGTGCTATTTGATTATTTAATATCAAAACCAGTGGTTTTGCTACACTGATGTTAGGTGATGAAGCCTGGAACACTCAGCATTTCAATTTATCCAAAAGTTTTCAGTGGCGTTCAGGTCCAGGCTAACCAGGTTCCAGTAAATCACTTCTTTATGGACCTTGCTTTGTGAGCGGGGCATTCATGCTGGGACAAATACCCTTCCCGGATTATTCCCACAAAGTCAAAAGCACACAATTTCTCAAGCGTGTCATTGTGTAGGATGTGGTAGAATTAGGATTTCTCCTCACTGTAATTAAGGTGCCAAGACCTGGTAATTAGAAGGAAGTGTCAATATTACTTGAGACTGTGCAAAACAAAGAAAAACTATGAAATTTCCCATGCACATCACATTTTAGTGATTTTGAAGGCAGCAAAAAACTAGATCTGCTACCTCTTTTACTACAAACAAATACTGCTGCACATGACACATCACTCTGGTTTTTCCTCCACAACAATTGGGCATCAGGTATCTACCTGTCTTGAATACGTTAAAAGACCTCCAAGGTCTTTACCTCACTTTTAAAGAATTTATCAACCGCTAAAAGCCGTTTCCATTAAACAACATGTCAGAATTCCTGCCGTTTCCCATGAATCACCTCTTATCCTTAAAAAACATGAGCTAACTGTCATGAGGCGGTAGATGATATCACGGTGTATAATGACAAGGGCTGGTGATCTTCAAGATGGTTCTGGGAAAAGTTAGTGTCTCAACTTTATGATGGTTGACGCAGTTTGAAAGTGCTTTCGAAGGTATTGTCATAGAGAACATGGTGAAGACGTCAGCAGGGACACCTTAATAACGCTTTTGACGCTCCACTGGTTTTTGGGTCAGAGTTATCAAACGGTGCAAACCAACTTCCAGCTCAAATTGATGGTTGTCTGAAAACATATTCGGGAGAGACTACGCTATTAACCTTAGGGTTCCACTTCCTGTCCTACTGCCTGTTTCCTTCACTTTCAGGGTATTGTTTTGAAAAATGATCACCTCAGGGCCAGGAAACCAATTTTCCAGAACATTGTCATTTCAGAGGACTGTCGACAATGAACAACTCAGACCGTCTTTGCTAAACGCTCAGTGAAATATTTCGCCTTAGACATAAAACCCTCCTGAAACCAGCCTTCAATAATAAGCTATTGATGTAAATGGTTGAAGATGATAAGAAATAATGAGTTGTTTATTACAGGGACCCAAAAAGTGTGACAGCATGTGTAGGAGCACGTATAGACCTTTGTCAGTGGCCCACGGCGGTGTATTTAGAGAATAATGTACGATGACAGTAGTCAAAACCTGTGAGGAAGAGACGGCTTACACAGGTGCTAACACTCTTGCTAGCATACAATGGGCTACAACCTATAAAAATAACATTGAATCAAATACAAAGGTTCTCTCAGCCACACAAAAAGATTCAAGGACACCGATACGCCCACAGGCTTGCATGAGTAATGGCAGGTTTATAGTGCGCACACAGTCACAATGAATGATAAATGAACCGAGTATTCTAACTCAACTGGTGTCAATCTGAATCTAGTGTGACACATCTGAGGGTGAATCAATAATAACAGAAACATTTTTTGGAAATATTTCCTAGAAAATTTTCCTAGCAAAACTAACATTCTGATTCTTAAGGCAATGTGTGCATTTTTCTGTTAAATACTTCAGCACATCTCAGTTTAATATGTAGAGACTTTGTTGAGTAATAAAACATAAGTTCTGAATATAAGTAATTTGTACCTTCTGAGGAGAGCAAACACTGTGGCTGTGGTAATATGGAAACATTTTTGTTAAACCAACCTGACATGTCAACATCTGCCTTAACCAAAGATGTTAATAGAACATTTCATTTAAGTGTTGTTGATCAAGAACAGAAACAATATATTTGGACTTTATTGCAGAATTTTAAGACGTATACAGATATGTCAGCAGTCTTAAAACATAGATTTAATTATTTAATTTAAAACACTTAATTTACATTTGTGCATTAGGCAGATGCTTTTATGCAAAGTGACACACAGTACATTGAAGTCAAGTATGTTTTGCGTAATGCAGACTGATGGCTTTAACTGAAACATACACCATCAATTACAACAGTAGCTCTGCCTTTCAAGTTTTATAAGTTATTGTTAAAAATTAATTTCCCATATAGAAAATGAAGTAGATTTTTACTTCTGAAACCTGACTGTGCCGCTAATGGCACTGAAATTAAATATTTCACCTTTAAAATTAATAAGCTAACGACACTTTCACTTCTTAATAACAGCAAATGCATTCAGCAGCGATGCGCCTATAAAATCAAACCCTTTTTTGTACATTAATACTTATGTTCATCCAGGCAATAAAGGGCTCATTTAGATCACTGTTAAAGGACACAGCTCAATAAAATATTAAAAGCTAAACAGCAAACACAACTTGCCAAAGAAGAGCCTGTGAAGGAAAATGAATAATTGGAGAACCACAAGGGATAGAAAAAAAACAGCCCCAACAGGGGAGGCTCTGGCAAACACCTCCCTTTCATAACCTCCGACTCCAACCAATCAGCACTCAGCAAACCTCCCCCCCATAGTGCCCTCCTCCGAAACTCCATGCCTGTCTGTTTATAGAGCGCAGAAAGAACGAGAGAGAGAGGGAGAGAGAGACACACTCAAGCTCTCTGAGGGATCTATACGATACAGAGACCAAAGAAAAAGAGAGTCGGATGCTGAGAAAAAAACTGATAAACAAGGATCTGGAAGAAAGACCAAAGACATCTTTAAACTACTGAACTGCTACTAACTACTAAACTGCGCTTTTATCTTCCGTCAGTTTCTCCAGATGCCACGTGGACACTTAAAGCTTCAAAGACATCGGGATGAGAGAAGTTAAGTATCTCTAACCCAGCATGCTGTGTGACTACAGGACCAACAAAATCAGCAGAAAAAAACCTACACCAAAAATTTAAGGATTTGTGTTTTCATGGCCTGGAGCAACATTAAAATATACAACTGTCTTATCTTCTGATTTAAGCAAACAACTGATTGCTGGTTTCTTGAGGGCTTCTGCAGAGCCAAGCTTGTGTGATGGGCTGTGAACCTGCTGTTCAACTGAGATTATGCTAACTAAACTGGACAAGATGCTGACTTTCTCAAAAACATCCTTCAGCTTGCAGCGACAAGCTAGCTCCTGATATTAAAAACCTCCTCTGCCCTCTCGTAAATGTCACAACTGCTATACAACAGCAACTGTTAAAAGGATGATGCACAGAGGGTTGGGAGCCTCAGCCTTGGGGATGGGCGAAAACAACTGCTTATCTTTTCTTTTCAATAAATTATGAAAACTCTCCAATCCTCTTTACCTGAGAATAAACTGAAATCTGGGGCACCACTCAAAATACATAAGACGTAACGGTTGAAAATTGCAGTCATACAAACAAGAGACATGAGGCAAAATATTTGAGGACGTCTGAAGTAATTGTTGGAAATCTTAAGGTAAAAGCAATTTTATCCTGTGCAACTTTTATGCACTTCTAAGTACACAATTTCACTGTATAATATACTGTTGCTACGTTGAACTGACAGTAAGTTGATTAAATAACAGTAACAGTCCTCTCATACATGCATTCTTATGCATTAGACTGAAAGAACAGTAAAAACAAAAAAAAAGTAGTTATTGTCTGTATTCAAAAACTGTTTTTGCTCTCTCTTTTCTTGCTATCTGTTAGATGTTTAATGACAGGAATACCTAATCCAGTCACCAGCTTTGAGTCAAACAGTGTGTAGATCTCTACCCTGGAAAACTGGCTGCTCTGTTTAACACCCGAAGCGTCTTGACGGCACAATGCTGTGTGCTCAGGGTGTGGCCGCACCCTTCATGCTAAGCTCTTTCCTGCTGCAGCTAGCCAGCACCAGCCTGCCTTCTGGTTGCTTGATTGCATCTGATATCCTGAGCTGCACCAACCTCGGCCTCGAGCGTATCCCAGCGGAGCTGCCAGTGATGGTGGCAACCTTGGACTTCAACCACAATCGCTTGGAACGGCTGGAGGATGGCAGCTTCGCTGGTCTGCTTAATCTGGACACCGTACGGTTAGCCCACAATCAGCTGAGCAGGCTCACTCCCTGGACCTTCCGGAATACAAGTAGCATACGACATCTGGACCTTTCATCCAACCAGCTGAATGTTATAGAGCAGCACTACTTTCAAGACTTGGTAGGAATCAAGGAGTTGCTTCTTTACAACAACCGTATAGTAAGGATAGAAAGCAAAGCCCTGAGCGGTTTGAGTAACCTACGTAAGGCCTATCTGAGCCATAACAGACTGACAGACTTCCCGTTTTTTTCAGTCCAGGAACATTCAAACCTCATTATCCTGGACCTAAGCTCAAACCGTATGCCCAACCTCCCCGTTGAGGACATTTCAGGTCTACAGGAATCAATACAGCAAGGCTTGTTTCTGCACAACAACACTCTAATATGCGAATGCTCCATGTATAGCATGTTTAAACAATGGGAGCAGAAAGGTTTTACCTCAGTCAAAGACTTCAGAGAGGAACACACCTGCTTGCTGTACGGAGAGCGACGTGCTTCAGTGAGGTTCCTCCAACATGTGAAGTTCTTTGAGAACTGTACTTTGAAACCACAAGTGGAGACGGAAAGTCTGAGAGTAGACGCTGGGGATTCCTTGCTTTTGGATTGTAAAACATCATTAAAGGGAAAGCATCTTACCTACTTGTGGGTGTCTCCACGTAAGGAGTACATTGCCCCGCCTGGTAACAACAACACACTGAGAATGCATGTAAACGGCACTTTGGAAATCTTAGCAGCACAAATGGAGGACTCCGGGGTGTACCTGTGCATGGCTCTAAACCATCAAGAATCACGCAATGAGACTCAGGAAGTAAACGTGACAGTGATGGTACACCATCAGGAGGTTGAGCCTTTTAACACGGGTTTTACAACCCTGTTGGGCTGCGTTGTCAGTCTGGTTCTTGTCTTAATGTACCTTTATTTGACACCTTGCCGCTGCTGGTGTCGAAAGAAGCCCCGACCAGGGACACCAAGTCCTGCAAACGAATGCAGCGCCCAGTCGTCTATCCTCACACCCACACCACCTGCTACGACGGAGGGCCCCGGCCGCAAGGTCAGTAACAACAAGCATGTGGTCTTTTTGGAACCCATCAAGGAGACACAGAATGGGAGGCCGCGGGCAGCACTTGCCCTCGAGCACCCCAAGCTGACTGTGACGCGGAGCGATGCCGACTCAGTCACCTCCGTCTTCTCAGACACCACGATTGTGCCATAGCGGCTGCTAACTGTTATCCCATCGACCTGCTCAAACAGAGTGTGGGTCCTACAACGTGCCAGTATGCAACTGCAAAGCTACTCAGGACAGATCAGGGAGAGGCTTCGGAAGCCCTAGACAGGGAACATCAAACAGGGAGGAAAGAGAAGCACATACAAACAGAAAGATATGAAAACAAAGGCAAAAAGATGAAGCTAAGCATTGCTGTGAATCAGCTTTAAGGCTCAAGTGAGCCACGACAGTACAAGAGGAAGGAACTGGTTTGACATGCTGAATGGGTAAAAAGCTTCCCTTTACAACTGCTTGAGCCTTGATACATTCTTAGCTATGAATGCCTTGTCTACAGCATATATTCTCTTGAATACCGCATAAACCCTTGTTATTAATCTAGATACAGCATGATGGAAATGAAGGAGAATGAGAAGTGCATACTGAATTTCTAGTTTTTTAGAGACATCTAGAATGTTCGTTTTTTTAGATATGTCATTTGTATCCCTGTGTTTCTCATCACCATTTGGTAGTTGTAAACAATTTTGGGACCGTACCTGTCTTGTAAATTCTTTGAGAAAATTGATCCAGTCCGTAATTGTGGAGCTAGTGAAAGTTGTTTTAAAAACATTTGACATTAAGTCGTGCAAGGCGGTGCTCGAACAGATGTGGATATCACAAACAGTTCAAATCTCATTCTTAATGAGACTGAATGGAACTTGAATGGAACAGAATCTGTCAAAGTTTTGTTTACATGCTGGAGTTCTTTCCCTTTCCCTAAACATTCTGTGTTTCCCTTTGTTCACCCACTCCCCTCCTTTCACAAATTCCTTCTTTATCAGCTTCTTAATAAATCCTTCTGCTTCGACCCCAGCGGTAAATGTCTGCCTTCTTATTGTTAAGTTACATTAAGCCAAAGAGACATTTTTGGCCAAGTTACATTTTTGGACAAAGAGAATTCTATACACATAACTCTGTGTGCAAATGTACATATAAAAATAACTAAGTGTTAAATAGGTTAAATAAGTCTAACAGGGTTGTCAATGTTAAAAGCTGCTGGCAGCCAGAGTGTGACAGAACAAAAACATGTTTTTTAGGCAAATGTGTTTAGTCATGACATAAATATCATGGCTTTTCACAATTACATATCAAAAGGCCCATATTTGCTTGACAAAAGTGTACAAAATATTACTGACCAATGAGGTTACAGCACCACCCTGTTGAAAAAAGTCTAAGCTGGTTTGTTGTTCTTGACCTGGGCGTCCAGCACTTATCAGACTAATTTGTAAACTGGTTTTTGAAGGACTTTAGGCAATGTGCAACTGCAACTGCCTTGCACACCAACTAAATACCTGCAGGCCAGGCTGGTAGACCAGTATAAACCACCAAAGACCAAGAAACAGCTGTATTTTTTTTGTTATGGAAAACCGCTGATGGGTTAAAAATGCTAATCTCTATATCACTGAAATCTCAAGCCCAGTGAATGGAGTGATTCATATTAAACAGACTGATTATCTGATGGTATGCTGTGACCTACAAATTAAACCATGCAGTCACAGGGAGAATTTTACAACAGTGCATTACCCTTGAGCCGAAACCAATCTTTCACCAGAATAACTACATACTAATTATTGTGCTCCATCTGTTTTCTGAATTAAATCTGCACTGATCACCACCATCAACATCATCATTACCGACACCATCATCATCATTACCGACACCACCACCATCATCATCATTACCGACACCACCACCATCATCATCATTACCGACACCACCATCATCATCATCATTACCGACACCACATCAGCATCATCTTACCGACACCACCATCAGCATCATCATTACTGACACCACCATCAGCATCATCATTACTGACACCACCATCATCACCACCACACTTTTTTCACACTGCCGTGACTCAGGCTGCATCTGCATGGACACACATTCAGCTATCTAAAGTCGTGTGTACGCTGCATATTTTCCTGTCCCCTCCAAATGTTCTTTGTCAGCTTGTACGACATGAGCCTGGTGAGATCTTGTGTGAACGCCAAGACACGTTGTGCAATTTCAAATGCAGACTGCATAATGAACTTTGGTCTGGGCAATTGATCATGTCACGTTCTGCACGTTAAATTGAAATCGTAGCACGACTGCTAATGCTGCCAACGCTGTACTTGTTAAGCGTAGAAAGAGAACACTGACTACTGTCTGACTACTTATTCTTTAAAGTGACCTTAAGGTAATTTTAATAGTATGATCATAATACAACAAAAGCACGAAATAAGCTAAATTTATGCTACATATTATATAGGAAAGCTAGCAATTTAACGTAAACGTCTCATTCGCTGACCGGTTGTCGGTTGCTGTGCTCCGATTGGTCGTCATTAGACATTCGTCATTGGACCGGTCACACTGCAGGACTACAACCCAAAATTTCTAACACTGTCAGATTTCAAACAACGTCTCATTATGCAATCAAACATAGAGTACTACAACAATAATCTTTTAACATTCCCAAAAATTGTCTACAAAATTTAGTCTTAGTCTATACCCAATACAGTCCATTTAGTCATTTTCATTGCTCTAAATGCACATTCTTTCTGTGTGTGTTCAAACACTGCATAATTTAATTTACCAGCTACCAGAGGGTCAGAGGTGGGTGTTTCAGCCAAAATCTTATATCACAGCATGACTAATAAATTATGGCAGAGGTATAGCTCATAATATGGTTGCTTTCACTGTAATTTTAACAAAAAATGCTATAGATTTTAAGTAACCATCTGGTAATTTTGATACTTTAATAGTTTTGAAAGCACATATAAACAAGGACATGCTGGTCTGAAAGATCCTTTTTTCCCTCATGCACTTCACTGATCTTCAGACGTCTGTGTAGGAAGACCAATATGGGCTTTTGTTTAAGCCACGTACTTCAGATATTTTCTCTTAATCACTGCTATAAAACAGATGGAGCTTAATGTCAACAAGAAATCAAGACCGACCCTTTACGTAATCTTTAATATAAATGTGATAACTTTTCTACCGCGTCACTCAGGCCACGAGGGCTACTGGATAAAGTTTACCAACAGTCAAATATTTAGTCATCGTTTCAACAAACTTCCAACAGACTTCATTGTGGTATGTAACTCCGACTTTTCACGATCCAGAAAAATGCCAAATGCAAGTTTTTCCGTGTCTGTTTCATTTAAGTGCATTGGATACATGCAGACTGCAACAGACGTGTTGTGTCACTGA
>JAZGTK010018023.1:0-12028 GCA_036877625.1 Ambastaia sidthimunki
GTATTCTGCCCTGTAATTTAAAATCTGATTAATCTGTTTGATCCCTGTCTCACTTCTTCTACAGCAGCGTTCATTTCTAATGCCATTACATCATTGCTTGCGCACAATTGGATATCTGCTGGAAACAGGGCTGAGAACATCACAAGTCTCCTGATGTGGTAACCTCTCGCTGAACTTCGCCATCAGCCGCGAACTAAATGAATTTGGAAGCGCCGGTCCTTCGTTCTTATTGTATGCAAATTTATTTACAATGTCGCGGACTGGAAGGGAATTAAATCAGCATATCTCCTAATATGTGGCTCTCTGGTGTGTAAGATTAAAGAACTCTATTTAGATGAGCATTCTGTGAATGGATTGTTTGTCCTGTTATAATGACAGACTCAGATAATGCGAATGGAGTCTATTAAAAAGAAATAGAGAGAGACAGAAAGGCAGTTGGTGATTAACATCTGTGTGTTTGATACTCAGTTCAGTCAGCCTTGAAACAGGAACTGATGTCATAGCGCACAGGCTAAGAACTCTCTGCTACAAACACTTGGAGGTCTTTTGAAGGTTAACAAAGCAGGTTTCATGGCTCACTGGTTTAGGAGCCCATATTCTTTTCCTGACATCACGAAAACAAAAATAAAACAAAATTGGCTTAAATCTGTATAGTAAATCTTAAAGGATAAAGTATTGCATCTTAGATTTGAGGTTTATCACAGGGCCTGATCTCTCTAATTAAAACTCTAATTAAACCATATACATTGAATTCAGTCAGATGCTACCAAATGGTTGTGCTTTTCTGAAGATGTTTGGAAAGGATAACAAGCCTTTAGAATGTAACCCAATGTGCTGTGAGTCATCAGGACTAATGTGGGCATCTGAAGTGATGTAATGATGCTCTGTATTGGTATTGATTCTGCTGCATGTTGATCAGATTAAATTAGGGAACCACAGACCCTGAGGGATGAGGACCCCAGAAACACCCACCAAAGATAAACTCTCTAAATCTCCTCTGTATGGTTATAGAAGATAATTTAGTCATTGGTTCTAGGGTTATCTTTCGTAGTTTGCCGCTCCCAGGGTCTTCCATTTTTGTCAAATCATATTCCAAGGCCATATCTGTGAAAGTGAGAAATTGCTGGAGCAGAGAATTATGGGATGTTGGAATAAGTCTCATCAGCAGTCTTCAGACTTCCAGAGAGTTCAGGAGTTTGGCAACAGAATGTGGCAGCCATGATCAACAGAGAAGCATCGCAAAACGTTCAGGCCATGCTGGATAAATACTCTAGCCAAGTATGCATACACTGTTGTGAGTGCCTGGCATTGCATTGCAAGTGTGCAGTGTTGTTTTATCTTCTTGATGTCCTTGTGTTATTGTAGTGGTAGCCTCAGTAGTCAGAGAAACAAAAAACATACAGTGCCATGCAAATATGCGAATAGCCATGAAACTTTGGCTAATACGTTGCAAGTGATGTACATGAGATGTGTTCTTGCTTTACTGTGCAGTAATGACCCTCAGTACTCAGTGAGCGATACAGTTTCCTTTATATTCTGTGTAAAGTAAGCTAGATGTATCATTCAGTAACTAAACAGGTTGACATTAAAGGACTGCATGGGTCAGATCTGTTGCAATTGTTGTTCCAGTGTACTTATGTTGCATTTAAATTGCAATTGAACGCATTTCTAAATGCAACGACACATAAAATTGCACTGCAGCCAAAAGCGCTTGCATTCACATACTTATGTTGCTTTTTATTTTTATTGCATGCTTATAAAGTGAAAATGAAGTCTAACATTTGTAAGTGATGAAACTACGTTCAAAGCAATAAAACAGCACAACATAAATATCAATTTATAATCTTTTATAGCTCTACTGAGAATATGTAATTAAGAGTCAAATATTTATAAAGTGAAGCATTTTAAAGAAGTATTTTAGCAGTGGGTAGGACTGTTGTGTGCTGCTGGGTGCAGATAATGTCCGTGCAACATTAATCTATGACAGGACGCATAAAAATCGTATCTCTGTTGATTTATTCATTACTAACGGCAAATATTCGCATCTCGTCTGAGTTTTTTATTTTTTGGGGTTTTATCTAACACTAATATGCCATTACACATGCTATGCTAATGTGCAGTTACACATTACGCATGCTAATTCGTAGATGCACGCGACGAGAGTAAAAAGGAAGTATGCAAATTCAAACCCATCATTTTCCTGCAGTCTAGTTAAGTGACTTTCTCTACAATGTGCAATCCACTGACTAGCTATTATGATCACACAGTCTCTCAGTCACTGCGTCGTGGCGCTAAAATCTAATTTGATAAAAACACAAGTTCAAACTGAGAGCATGTGAGCATAGTGGAGGATGATATGATGTAATTTGCTTAAAGGTGATCAGTGCCTCGTGTATGTGTGTGTTATTGTGGGCGTTATTTTTTAACTATTCACAAAGCTGTGTTTGTTTTTCAGAGGTAATCAGTTTTATGTATTGGAGTGTTTTTTGAGCAAACATGCAACTTGTAAAGCAATATTTCAAATGCAATAAGCAAAGAAGAACTGTGTGCTTATTTGGCTACCAGACTTCAGCTGGGCCATGAGATACCCAGAGTTTTGTGCTCTGAGAAGATAGCTGATAAAGTTTTACTCATAAAGGTTCAAGATCAATAATTGTGTATCTGTTTAGTGAGCCAATCAAATCATTGAATGTAGAAATATGCAAAATTATTCCCTGGTAAAGGAAGGAAAATAGCTAAACACGAGCGAATATATATCACTTACTTACTTAGACCACTTGAGTTAAACACTGTACTCAGCACCTGCTGTATGTCATCACAGGCTGTATTCTCAAAGAAATGGGTGGCGTTCTATACAAATGACTTTGTGTAGAGACTTAAAAATAACCTTATTTATTAAATAACTGGCATTTTCCACAGCTGCAGCACAAAACAGGCTCTAAGAACTTTCAACCAATTTTCAGATATCAGAAAATAACACACCGTCACCCATTATTATATCTTTAACTTTGTAATTTTATTGTCCAATGATCAGATTGTTTAATAATGAGTGTAATATGAATTCAGTAGATTTTGTCAAAATTCTAACATTTTTGTATGTTTTAACAACCAAATAGGCCGGGGAAATCCCAAAGTAAACAGTTTTGGGGAATGTATAGTGCGTGTAAAATTTGACAATTTTGTGTATCTGTGAATGAATGAACAAATAAATATAAGAAAGTGATAAAGACAGTATTGCACATGAATTTTAATTGTTTCTTAAATTAAATTGGGCCAACATGTCTATTAAGTAGAGTACTACATTTAAGTAATTATGTAATTTTGTTTATTGAATTCGTTCCAGTATTGCCATGAAGCACATTTTAAGCAATGAAAATTGAGGTTCAGAGAAAATTAAAAACACGGTCTGTGAATACTAAGAGACTGACTATTTAGTGTCTCACAGCTGAATGCTTTAGAGGACAAATAATTCATGCCAATTCAGAGATATGTCAAGTAAAGTATTGAAAAGTACTAGGGATGAAGTTTTAGGGTTGAATAAACTTTTTCCTTGATAAAACATTGAATAAATGCTAAATGTTTTTGAGAAAAACCTGCTGGCAAAGCACTTTGATATTGATCAATGACTATAACATCAGCAGCCTGTACAATTCATTATATAGGTGAAATGTCTCTAAATCTTTAATCATACCAAACCTAAAAACCTAAGATGTGTGTGTGTGAAACTTTATGCTTGTTTCCCAACTTAACATCCAAGAACCATTTTCTTAGCAGTCAATAGGCATAAGATCACAAGCAAACAATCCTGATGCCTTTTTTGTTATGAACTTTTGCTTTTCAGTCTTGCACAAGTCTTGAATTGGATCCTAATACACATTTTCAGTTCATAAAACAATGTTTTTTTAATGAAATATTTAAATATAACCCATTTTCAGTTTAGTCTGTGGTGTGCAAAGGTACTGTACTTTAACTAACTTGAATTGAACTGTCAACATTGGTACTAAACCACTCCAAAAATCAACCCTTAGGAATCACGCTGGTGAGGACTGAATAGCATTAAGCAACAAACGTGACATGCAGTAGAATGAAATGATTTAGCTGAATGCCATATTTCTTGAATTCAGTGAGGCCTGTATTATCTGCTGTATTTAGAAACATATGCAAATCTCCTAAGCTTATTTTAATTTGACTCTTATGTGTTACCGTAGAAACATGAAAAAATTACCTTAATTTGACAATGCCCTTATATATCTTGTATATCTGTAAATACTTAATGACTAATTTTTATTTGTTTTCAGTTATTATTTTAACCGCACTGATAGTGTTGCCTGTTAGATTCTAAATGTGTAAGGTGAGTAAAATACAATCAAAATATAGTTAGTAAATAAGCAATCAATGTATGTCAGTTTTTTTGCTAGCACTCTATTGTGATTTTCCATTTTAAAAACATGGTGTGGATTCACATATAGATTTATTTTTCTGGTAACACTTACAATAAGGCTCTATTCTTTAAAATTAGTTAATGCATTAGTTTACATGAACTATCAATAAACAATATACTTTCGTTTTTTATTATATTTTAAACCCTTTTGAATGTTAGTTAATGAAAATGCAAGTGCTCGTTGTTTGTTCATGTGTTGACTGTGCATTAATAATAACTTTGGATATTAAAAATGTATAAGTAAATGCTGACACTACCAGTAAGTAAGATTAATATGCTGTTTAGATGTTGTTAATTAATAATTCATGTTAACCAAATAACACACGGAGCCTTATTTTAAAGTGATATATTATTCTTTGTTATTTTGTTTATTCATTGCTTGTGCATGAATACCGCTTTAACAAAATCAATATAAAGAGACAAAGAGAATGTGACGCGTACTTCTGTGATGCTCTCGTTCACTTTATCACTCAGGGCGCGTCGTCTCCAAGCGTCCTTATAATCCATTCCAGTCAAGGGTCCGGTGTCCGTTCCGGGTTTTCCTCCACCACTGCTCCATACATCGCGTCTCTTCTGCATTGCTGTACCAGCAGATGTTCGCGCTCTGAAGCCAATTTCCAGTCTTTCTTTATGCCGGAGCAAGTGTTGTGTTGCAGCTGAGAGTGAGAAGACGAAGAAGAGGGGTCGTTTTTTCTCTCCTCGCACGTCTGGAGTGCGTGTGTGTGTTATATGGGGGTTAGTAAGCTGAAAGATTAGAGACGAGTCGTTATTTACAACACCTGTGATGCGCCGCTGTTTCTGAGCAACCGAGACGCGCTCATGGCTAAGGTACAGGAAGAGGATATGTGTTGATACAGGACTTATAAATGATCTGGCTTCACTGAACGCTGTAGTGTTACAAGAACTAAACGCAGAAAACCGATTCTCACCGCAGTTTATTGAGCCGATCTTACTGACTTCAACTTAAGCGAGAAAGGTGATAAAGACATGATGTTACACCTGGCTCCCTTTGTCCGCTGGAGATCCGGGCTTGTACTCACTTGGATCTGTCTGCTTTTCGGCGGATTTACCTGCATCGGTGAGTTTTTGGTAATTTTTTTAATGCATCAGTTTCAGCTTAGACCGATGAAGCCGCGTTTAAGTCACGCGTAAGTGCTTTTCCACCGGCGCGCGCGCTCTCATCTTACGATCCATACGCGGAGAACTACAAAATACAACATTTAGCACGAGAGAGTTTATTTGCATGCACAATAAGTAATTGGATCCGAATGGCGATATTATGGGACTTTGCGGGGGACTTCTCTAGTCCGGCATCTTTTGTCTCAATTACATCCTCCATCCGCGCAGAGCACGTTGCATGTGGCTTATTTCACAACAGATTTATTGATGGCGCCACAGTTAAAATGTTTTTTAACATGTCAGTTGAAATTCAATATGCCGACTTGCTGAAACGGAGGTCAGGAACCTTGTGGTGAACTTGATCGCGTAGTAAGTTGGATTGACGTGTCTCTGCGAGCACGAGACACTACGGCGAAACCATCACGCCAATTTCTATGTATATAAATAAACAAAGGGTGTGTTTAATTGGAAAGGACAGGATATGCATATTACGGTTTTACAGCATACTAGTGTGGTTGTGTTTTGCACGCTGAATTGCATGTCAGATTTTGTCCAGACCAACGCTGGGGATTGTAAACGTCAGTTTGAATGAAGCACTCGACACATGCGCTGACATCCATCTGTACTTGCTGGGTTTACAATGTTTCTGACAGCTTTCCGAAGTAGACAATGCGCTCTGAACATCACTGAACACGTTCGTTTTTGCGGGTATATAAAACGAGATAAAATACGCAGTTGTGTGGCACACAAATAATCTTGCTGTCCTTCCATCACGTCCTGCACTTGTGGTCACCTGTTATAGCTTTGTGGTTAGAGATGCAGATTTACTATATTGCTTTGGCTTCTTAATTTATTAACTGGTAGTAGTTTTATTTGCTTTATTGGCAAGTAATATATTTATTTTTTAATTATAATTGAAGAAATATAAAACATTCTAACTGTATGTGCTAAGGTAACTGAAATTGCATGTAATTCCATATAAAGCAGAGACTTTCCATAATGCCCATCTTGTGTGTTTATACAAATGAGTTGAGTGGAGATTTAAAGTTTTTAAGAGTTAATTACCTTCATCCTGAAATAAGAAAGAAAAACATTTTATGATAACAAACTATAATAACATAAAATGACATTTAACTCATTCTCTAATCGTTACAGAACCACAAACACATCAAGTCAAATCAAATTGTTTTGTCACTAGTGTATTGTTGGGTAAAGTCTTAAGTGCATGCTCAAAAAAATCATTTCAAAATTCCCACAGATATCAGATGACATATTGTGTAAAATATGCTCCTAATACCTTAAAATACACATACAGTAGGTTGGTACTACATAAATGTAAATGAGATTGTGCCTAGTGCATTTCCTGCCTGTTTTTACAGTGTTTTCCTTGACCGGTTGAGGCTTGTTGTGATCTGTACATTGTTCTGTGTGTCAAGAGAGTTCAAGGTAAAGAAGGTCTGAGTTGTGGGAAACATGACTGTGGGAAAGTTGGGCTGCGCTCCTGGAGGTCTTACAATAATCATCACCATAAAGCCCAGCTGGGGATCGCTGATGACTATCCTCAGAGCACTGTCAGAATTTCACACTTGGCTTGCATTGTACTGCTGCCCCTCCACTGTGGATAGCGGGCTAACATGTGAAATGTTGTGTAATATTGTTGCTCTAGGACACTGTACATGTGTTAGCAAACTGAATTACGAGGGTATTTTCTCGTGCGTTAATTAGAGGAAGATTTTCCATAATTTGAGGTGAAGTAAACAGCCACATCCCAGGGCAATGGCGTTTTAAACGGAACAACATGAAACGCGATGGCATTTGTGAAGCATTTGAAACGTTCAACTTAAATGGAACAGTTTTGTTAGAGATTGCAGGGCATTGTAAAAAATGTCTACAGCCTTAAATTCTCACCTTCTTTGCATGCTTTGTTTCATCTGTCAAGGGCACTTTTGTAGCTTTTCTTACAACACAAATGACAAAAGATCAGACAGGAACTTTCTTATGCTTTGGAGTTCTGACGATGAGGAATTTTAAATTGGGAATGATGGAAGCATGTGTGTTTGCAGACATGGTTAGTCCAGAGATCATATGAGGTTGCCTCTAACAGGCTGACGATGCATTTTTCTATATGAAAGCAACATTTTTCCCCTGAAACACGATCCGGTCAAAAATAAAGGTCGTCCTGTCAGTCTATATTAGAGAGTGTGTAAGAGACAAACCAGAGCTTTCTGCTGAACAATGTGCTTCCCTGAGGGAGATGGTCTTGGGCTGAGCCGTGGGGGGGGGGTTTCATAAGTATGTAGACAAAAGGAATCATCACATTGTATTTTTGATGGTGTTTTTATAGTAGATTGAGGCTGTACATGAGAATCTATGCCACTGATAAACTGGCTTTGCTTCAAAGTCAGTTTTTCCATTGGTGACTCATCCCTGTACTCAGATTGTTTATCTTGCAAACATAAACAAAAGAAATCCTTAAAACACTGACTAACACTAATGTATTAGCATTACAATGTCAAATTAGTTTTTTAGTGTTTGTTTATTTAATGCCTCTTGAATTTCAGCTGTTTAATAGTGTCAGCAGCCAGTAATTTATTGCACAAAACACATTTAGTTGGGTACAACCTTTAAATGTCTTTGTTGCTTGTGAACCTGTTATATATTTAAATGTAGTCTGTCATTTTCTTTTACTTCGTACAGTTTTGATCATTTAAGGATGATACAAAATAACTTCACATCTGCCTAATTGGACTATAGCTTCTACCAACAGACAGATTCCGTACAGTTAGTTTAGACACACTGCTGCTGATGTCACCAGAAAAAAGATATTAGTATTTTCTCCTATTTATCTTGCTATCCTGACTGTTGAAATGTGTTTTTTTGCATTTGCATTTTTCTCCCTCTGTCTGCAACCCTGTAAGACTAAAAGGCCCTACCAGACCCGTAAGCCATTTTGAGGTCATGACCCACCAGTTGAGAACCACTAACCTATGCCACGGTTTCCTGATGGAGAATGTGAGAGATGAATTTTAATGCTGCCATCACAATAAGCAGGGACAGCTGATAGCAGTGTTGAAGATAAGTCTATGATCCACTTCACAACCCTGCAGTCGAGTTTGGTTTCCTTGTTTGTTCTCAACTTCTTGGAAAAACAGAGATATAATGGGTTTTCTGTGTGAGAAAGAGGCAGATAGGCAGGGGATTTTGTGGCTGGAGTTTGTGGTGAAGTTGTTTCAGAGATTTTTGGCACGGGGCGAGCGTGCTCGGTTGTTCCATGAAAGGGGCGGAATACGGGCTGCAGTGGAACTCCAAAGCTTTATTAGGCTGTTAAGCAGCTTCTCATGAAAGCTCCCCAGACCTCAGAGACGTGACTTTACAGTCGTCATTTGGATTATTGCAATTAGAACGCAGCCAGCTTTTTAGTATGCTAGTCATTGCATTGTCTATTGGGTCTCTGGGAAAAAATGTTAAGGGGAAGTTATTTAAACTTGAGGTTTTAATGTCAAACATTAGGTCTGTGAAATCATACCAGATTATCAGTATGTACAATGTTCTCAGGGTGATTTATATAATGTTTTTTTACGTCAATAAGGGAACGGCGTAGGGAAATGAGATTTTTGCACACTTGGAATTTTTGCACCTCCACTTGAAAGCTATAATGTCAAATGATGCATGTAAAGACAGAACTCTGCAGTTGGAAGTTCTTATTTCTTTTACTTAATACTTGCCAGTGAATTATTGTGACATGAGAACCTCCAGAGTCAAGGAATGAGAAAATTCCAAGGGTAAAAAAGGGAAGATTTCAGAGCAGATTAATGTTTGAGAGCAGTGTTGTTTGTAACTCCGACAAATGCTCTGGAGTGGAACGTGATTAAATCCATTTTCGTTGTTTCGTTTTACTTGACAGTGTGCGTGGTGCAATAATCGTAACATATTTATTTGGAAATACAAGGTATGTTTCGGGCGCTCACATGGTTTGCACACATATATAATAGATGTAGGGATTATAATGTACTGTATGTAGAGTATTTGAATGTGATGAATGAAGAGGCGTGAAATTGTGTAGCAGAAATGAGAAGGCAAACAGTGTAAGTCAACAGCAGCTGGCTTAGCGTAATCCAAGCGCATGCTCCATTTGATGACAAATGTGCTTCTTTCTTATCTCGTGCTGTTATATATGACTTCTCCATGAGAGAATGGTGAGGGAGAGAACATGAGAGAACATGAGAAAGTGTTCCATCTCAGTGGAAATGTGTCCTTTCACCTCAGCTGTTGTAGACCACTGATAGTGTGTTGGAGTGGAGAGCTGTAGGATGTTTATTAGAAGTCAACCAATACTGGATTTTGTAGGTATTATAACTAATTTCAAAATAAATGGAAACATAATGTAAAATAGCATTTAATTTCAATATAAAAGTAATTGTAAGACGTCTAGCGTTTAGCTTTTTGGAACACGCTCAGTCCCACCCAGAACTTCAGCACCTGCTCGTTCCAATGGTTGCCCTTCAGAACAGATGAGGTCAGCATGAAGAACCGAAGATCAGCGCTGTCACCAGAGAGACTAATCATGCTTTTCTTCCCTAAGGTGCTGTCAGTGGCCAGAGAAAGCTTGAGCACTGTTGACCTTGAGTCCAGACGCATTGAATGTGCAGTGAACACTCCGCTGAATGAACGCTTGGTGAATGCCCCTCCCTCAAGAAATAAGAGCGCATTTCCCAAGGTGCTTTTGGCTTAACTTGCAGACTGTGGGATCTGAGGAAGATCTGTCTGCTTTAATGATGAACCGTCTGCTTGAATACTCAATAGACTCTGTGCACTTATCCCACAATACTAACGCAACAAAAGCGGATGTTTTTTGCAATGTTATTACTCCGTAGGGTTTGTTAGCTGACGACGGCAGGCATAAACATGAAACATTCGCTGTGGTGCTCCGCTTGCTCTCAGCCCATCTGTGGTGCATCATACAGCATATTTAGGGTGGTTTGGGTATGCGTTTCATTCTCATGATCAATAACACTTTAACTGTTTAATTGGCCATCAATCAAGGACATAGTAGGGTTTAGCCCAGGGGTGCTCAATACCTGCCTTTTATGGAACTCCTCTGGGTCCCTTTGTAGCCTTTAAGGTTGCCCAAGTTGTTTCCAGAGGAGTGTTATTTGTATGCGCCTCACACAAGTGTTCCACAGGGCTTCCACAAGGGAGCGTTGTCTTGACGACTACCGTGTTGTAGATTGAGCGCTCAGCCAGCCCATAATACAAGCAGGGCGGAGCGTTCTTTTGAATCACATAACTAGTCTAGCATCAAAAGAAATGACAGTGCATCATATTGATATTTTGCCCACTTCAAGGCTAATGAAACTCTTAAGTTCAGCCTGTTTTTTGCACATATACGTTGTAGAGGTTTTCTGGATACTGGTACTTGGAAGACCTTCATGTTCTGAGAATTTGGAGCACACAGCTGGTTGTGCATGTCCTGGTTAACCTCAATTTCAAGATCTGCTTGTTTATAATCATGAAAGCAAACATGCTTTTCAAAGATTTGACATGCTAGACTTCTCTATATTAAAGAACGCAGCTTTTTGGTCACTTGGAGATATTGATATTAAACCTGATTGGGATTTCTTTGCCAACTTTAATTATTTTGTAATTAGAGTTGGAGGCTCATCACAAGAATGTGTGCTCTGAATCTTTAATTAGTGTTGATGGCTAAAGAATGCATTACTATTAATGTTCATATTTAGGTTTAAAGATTGAACAAAAAAGTATTAAGCTTTAGTGTGTCATTTGTTTATTGTTGTTTATTGTAATATTGTTTGTCTGCTATTCATTTTCTAAGACTTTTCATCTGGTAGAAAGCAAAACAGGCCAAAAAAAATGGCTTACATTGAAGTAGAAATTTAAGCCACAACTAGGGACCAGGGTGGGCTCTGTAGGCTTGGGCCAATTAGTAAACACAGAGAAAACCCTTGCAAATCTGTAGCAATGCATTAAAGAAACACTCAAAACACCATAGCAACCGCAAAGTGAGACACTGGCAAATACCCACAACACCCTGGGATGGTGACGGCATGCTTTGCATGGATAAACACCACTCACATATTTTGCAGAAAACCTATGAATCTAGTTTCATCTTCTGCATGTTACGCAACACATAAATTGCTGTGTTGACGTGTGTCAGCATTAGCATGTTCGTGTATTAGCCTGAATTACTAAAACCGCAGGCGGGCTGTAGGTGGTGTGAGCTCTCTGATGGCAGGGACATTTTAGGTAGAGCTGGCTGAAAGACAGCCAAACATGTCCCCGTGAAGAGATGTTGTTAACAGGGAAGGAGGCCTACTGACCGTTGCTCATTATGTTTATAGTCCACACGGTTGGGCCCGAGGCTGGCAATTCAACAGGGTCAACACCGGCCTGTAGTTCAGCCCTCACTCAGCATGAATCATGGGATGCGATAGCCAGCTTAAAACATCT
>JAZGTK010018024.1:0-12028 GCA_036877625.1 Ambastaia sidthimunki
TTAGTGGCTCTTCCAAAAAGATTTAAAAAACAAACTTCGTGGAACTGCAACAATGATAAAGATAAAAAAAAATAACAAACATAGTTATTGGTTTTAACACTGTAACTCTAACCACATTAAATAAGCCACTTTAGACTGTGTTGCCTGTAGAAAATTGATCAATTAATGTTCTAAGAATGAAAATGAATTTTTTTTTTTTTTTAAAGATAATAAGGTCAATAACAAGGACAATATTTACATGTCTGTTACAAAAACTCCTGCAAGCAAACAAAGAACAATATATTGATATTATATTACATTTCTCCATCTTTAATGACATTTACCGATCATTAAAAAACTGATTTGTTTGTCTGTTTGAAAGATGGGAATTACCTTAAATATCACGGTACACTGAAAACAGTGGTTAGTAATAATTTCTTTTTGTTATAATTTGGGTTGGACTCGGTTTGTCAGACTGTGGCTTTATGGACGCTGTCAGCGGTCAGTTTATCACGGTAAGCAGCGCTCATCTGTCATTAGGACACATTGATGTTGCTAATTAAACATGTGACAGATGGTACGATGGGCTGAAGACTAGAGCCAGGTGGATGTTTTGGCAAAGACATACTGCTGTCAAACTGGGATCACATTTAGGATTTAATACTCCAATATCATCCAGCAAACTTGGAGAAGTTCGTGACTTCTGGGGAAAAGTTAATCTCTTAGTTTATGTCTTGAGATTATAGGATTAACTTCATAGTTCAGATGTTTTACGCACACGCCTTAAGTAAAATATCTAATATTATGTTTGATATGTTTGTAAAATGTTTTAACGTAAACGTTGAGATTGACTAAATTAACTAAATCGGTTTTACTCAAGCAAAATAAAATGTTTGCCTGTAATATAAATGTATTTCTGCATGTTTGTGCGTGATAGAAATTTTAGTTTGTACATAATTAGTTTCAAGTCTATATAAGTTTACTAAATAAATAATAAAAGTTATTTTATGCATTTGGCAGATGCTTTCATCATACAATGCGTTCAATCGATACAACTTTACATTACGCGTTACCGCGGAATCTGGAGCGCGATATTTGCGCTGCGAATTTAACGCGCTACCAGTTGAGCTACAGGAACATTTACTATTTGCCTAACTATGAACTATTAGGAACGTTCAGGAAACCTAAATCAAAATTAAATGAATTGTTGTTTATTAATAGTTACAATAAATAAATGTATTAATAATAGTTAATAAGGCTAAGATAAAGTTGGAATAGATCAGGCTACAAGAACAACATAATCACAAGACACGTACAGTGTAAACGTCTCATACAGTAATGTCAAATGTAATATTATATTGCTTGCAATAAAATGTTATGTCTGTGCGCTTAAATAAAAGACCTGCAAAACTGAACGTTTAATGACGACTATTTCACTACTGTACATACATTCGCTATATACACAGATCTACTATATTTGCTGTGTTAAATGTGCATGCATTTCCCGTTTGAAACCGGTTTTCATAAGGTGTTATTTCGTGTATTGCCCTCCCAGCTCTCCATTCACACTCTTTGCAAAGCACATGTGACATCTCATCACTGCAGGCCAGAGCAGCCCGCAGGGACCGCGCAAGCACACAGCACAGGGAAGCCAGTGCGCGTAAAAGCGCACTGTGCGCTGTTGGATACGAGCAGAGGTCACGGTACTACAGACCCTATAGCGTTGGGTGTAGGACTCTGTGGTGTCCTGTTTTCAGGACAGGACCTGTATCATCATCTGGACAACTTACAGTTGTGGTAGGTGAGAGTCGGTGCTGGGTTTGACCTGGTTTTGTGCCGAATGTGTGTTCTGCCATGGATTGTACAGTGGTTGCCAGTTCTTTTTATTTATCACCCGTTAAAATCTGGTTTCTCAAGGGGCTAATTTATCGCTTCCTCTGGTAAATATGGACATCGGAAATAGTATGAAAGTGTGTGGAGAAAGTTTTGTGTCTCGGTATGAGATTACTGGACTCTGGCTCAACAGATGTGCCAGCGGTTAAAGCAAAGATATATGCTATACTTTTTTGTATGGCTGTGCATTTAGCATTGGGTAGTTGATTTATTTATTTTGGTTAAAATAATAAACAGCCATCTATTAGTATGATATTGGAGGTTAAAGATGATGGAGGTGGTATTTTACGCAGAAAAGTGGAAATATTTACGCAGTTTTGTCAGCATACGGATAAATATGCGTTATTGGGCAACGTCTCAATTAACAGATTTAACTTAGTCAGAAATATTATTTTGTAAACTTTTTATAAGCTTTGACTAAATAACGTTTGGCTCTGCACCAATGAATGTTGTTTTTTAAAGGCCAGGTCAATTTGTAAGCGCGCTTGTTCACATTTCAGAAGTGTAGTTTATACTAACTTAAAACTAAGAAGTACTTGTGTCATGTAGATTAAAATTATAATATCGTGCGAAATGCTGCATTTAAAAATTAGGTCAAAATACGTGTATGCATTTTAATGCATGTTAATGTATGAATATAGGGGTAAACTTTAGAAATAAACAATAAATAAATAAATGTTTGTCCTCTCATTAAATTTAAATTGAAGTGTGCACATATATAACCAGGACACAGTATCTGCAAATAGTTTTAGTCTTAAATCGATTTATAATTAATGATACCACAAACATATATTATTTTCATGAGGAATTTTTATAGTGCTGGCGTTTAAAGTTGATATGTAA
Source organism: Ambastaia sidthimunki (assembly GCA_036877625.1). Taxonomy (NCBI): domain Eukaryota; kingdom Metazoa; phylum Chordata; class Actinopteri; order Cypriniformes; family Botiidae; genus Ambastaia; species Ambastaia sidthimunki. The sequence goes on from JAZGTK010018024.1 coordinate 2,716, forward strand.
ACAAACCTTTCATACCTCATTTGCCTCTGTAAGCAGTAACTAAATACTGTAACACGCTCTCATCTATATCAGCGGATTGTAAGAGTTTGTATTTGTACATTGCCTCAGATTATATCAACAAAACGCTTGTAAAATGTAAAAATATGTTACACAATATACTTTCCATTGTGTTTTGACCATTTATACCTTTAATGCAAATTAAAAAGCACTTTAAATAGAATGAAAACAACATATAAATGTTTCCAGTTAAATGTTTCCAGTGTTGCTGTGTTTGGCTTTTGAGTTTTTTAAAGTTTTAAGTCCTAGCTGGCATGTTAATTGTTGTTTACTTGATTTGTGCTTTTATTTAATTTAAGTTAGACGGCATCTAATGAGAATGTCAATACAAGAGTTATTTGTATGCAAAGGCCTGCAGGATTAATAAAAATACAGCTGATTTTAATTCAAAGTAATTAATGGATTTGATTTGTTGATGTTTAGTCACTTAACAAAGTGGATGTAAAATAATGTAAAATAAAATTGTAAAATAATTTACCCATTTAAATTAATTTAAACGTGTAGGCTGAAACCATTTGCTTAAGAAAGCGTAACACTATGGTGTACAGTTTGTCACTGTTTGTCACTTGTTTGCCGTGTGGGGGGTTGGCTAAGCGTTCTCAGATTCCATCTTTGTAGCTTAATTAACTTGCTGTTTTAATGTTCTGTCCAGTATCACGAGGTATTAAGGTCTCATGGACTCAGGTATGGTGTCACAACCATGTGATGCATTTCCAGCCAATGACAGTCCGAGATTCAACTTCTATAAAACTGGAACAGTTGCTCACACAAGCGGTTGCGTCGTGGGGTCAGTTGGGGGTTTGACCCCGGCACTCTAGTCACGTTATCCCTGGATTAGATACAAATACACGAAAAGTCACGCAGCATGTTCCTTCCCACGATCCAATTGGTGCAAAGACATTGTACACACACAATAGCGTATAATTATGCTTGCCGCATCTGCTTTCTTAAGACTGGCCTGCATTAATTGGCCGGGGTCATCTGACACCTGGATCTTGTGTTTAAAAGAGACGACCCAAGTCAGGACTCCTCCAAGTTGGCAGTCAAGAAGCTCGTATTGGTTTTCCGTGGTGGTCGAGCGTGCTGTTCTGCGTGTCAGCTGTGTATTTTGAGCTGTGAGTCATGAAGGTAGAGCTGTAATGAGCTCGTAATGTCTAGCAGTGATCTTTAACAAGACCGAACACAATGCTGATAATATTATGTAAGTGTTCCAGAATCTCAAGTGGTAGAACAGGATGCTGGCCACACCGAGGTCATGGGTTTGATTTCCAGGACAAACACACTGATAAAATGGACGGTATGTAACTTGGATAAACATGTCTACTGAATTTACTGAATAAATTTGTTATTGTCTCCTGCTGTTTTGATAGTTATGAATTTTATGTTGTATATGTAAACACAGAAGCAGACAAAAGCTAAAGCCATTTAAGTTTATTTAAAAGTCAAGATTTGTCCAGATTTATATCATCTTGGATTTACATAAATCAAATTTACAGTGTTACAGATAAAATTACAGATAGATGTTACGCCAGTTCAATTAGCATTATATACTGTAGCTTGTCAGACATAAATCAGGACTTTGTAAAGCCAAATTTGGCTCCTTGTCTTCTGGCACTGGTATGCTTAAGCTGACAGCTGTTGTGTCTCAAAGGCCAACTGTACCCGTAAAATGTAATTTATGTATGTTGTGTCTTACCCTACGATTGGCATTCCTTTATTTTGAGTAGAGTGGTTGCTCTCTGCAGCTGTATATTCATTAGGCTAATGCTTAGAAAACTAATATTCTTTTAAATGTACTTGTGTAGTATATTTACTGTAAACACTGAATTTAAAATTCTCCCAAAAATATTTGAAAACTCAAGGTTTAATAATTGAAAATCTTAAAATGTATTCATATTGTTGCATTTGATTTTGCAATAGACATTTTTGGTGGTCAAATGTTGGAACATTTATAGATAATTTGATAATGTAGAAAATACTCTGCTAAAACATCTGTGTGAACTGATTTAATACAGCCACTTAAACTCTTTTTGGGATAAGCTGGTTAAAATAATTGCAAAGTGTCTCAGAAACGTCATGGTAGTCCTTTGTTGATATGTACTGTAACTTGTACGCTATTTAGTGCAATAACACTGAGATATTTTAAGTTTTGCTTGCTGTATGTACGTGTACTGTAAGTGTAAAACAAATAATTGTACAATTCATTATCCAGTGTAGAAATGAAGGTTATCTTATTTTAAGCTGGTATTGATGTGTGAACTTTACGATCTGAGAATATTCCTGTAAGTCCATATCATAATCCGAAGTGACTCCAGCCCTACATTGCAGAGGTGTTAATCCCCCAAAAGATTCAGTTGCACAAATTCAGATTCAAAAGTATCTGAGAACCTCCCCCTAGTTCCTGCTATGATGCGTGTCAACTAGGGCAAGAACCACATTTTAAACACGAGAACATCAAGAAGGTACTGGATCAGAACTTTTGAGGTCATAAATCTGTGGAGTCTTTTGTACCCACATACATATTTTGACTTCAAATCCTGACATTTTTAAAATCTAAATTACAAGCTGTATTTGATAACATTGTATTTTCACAAATATAGAGAAATATACATTTGTTTGTATGTGTAAGGTGTGGTTTTACTAAAAATGTAGACCAAATGTAAACGTGAATGGGTGATTTTTACCTCAGCTAATATTTATTTTGTGGAAGCTGCATTTCAGATTCACTTTACACAAAAATCTGAAGTGTTGTTTCGCTCCCAGTTTGGATGTCTATGATGGTCCAACCTGTGCTTTTCAGAAACATAGTTGCGTTTGGTTTTACCAACGTAGCAACGTTCCTCCGGGAAGTTGGCACATGTGCTGAACTCTGGCTCTTGGATAGGAGGGTGTGGGCTCAGTATGAGCAGCATGAGGCCTGCACAGATATTTTGATTGATAGTAGCGCTTGCTAAATTTAGCAAGCATGTGAGCGCATTAATCAGTCCACTCAAACGGGGACGTTGAGTCCAAAGCGTCTGGGCTGCAAAAATGCATTTTGATTGGACGACGCCAATTTCAGTACCTTCAGTTGAGGAATCGCAAAGCAATATATTTTAAGTTCAAAAGTTGTCACTGGATCTCATTTACTAATGATCACTCATCAGTATGTGCTCACAGTTATTAATTAGCTATTTATTTCCACACAGCTTGTTATGTACAGACATTTGTCACTGTCTGCTTATGTATTATTGTGGTCACTCGCATTAAAGCATACATGACAAAAATCTGTGTTCCATTTTTAAAACTAATTGAAGGACATTGCATAGACCTACACAGCACATTGACTGCATCTTTAAATGTAAATTAAATGTCTTATTAAATCTTAAGTCTTTAATTCCTAATTTTCTAAAATGCTTCATGTTTCTATGGCAACTTGGGATTTTTGTGCCCATGTAGTTGAGCTGGTTCTAAATACAAATGTATGAAATGTACCAATTTTACACTCAAATTTGTGATTATCATTGGCTTTATTGATTAATAATTTATTTGTTTGGGATAGTTTCTTTTTAATCAATAAGCTTCTATAATGTAGGATCTTAAGGCTGGATTTTGACTTGTATATTTACCTGATAGCATGTTATGTATATTTTTGACAGCACCTCAGGAGAAAAGCCTGATAATAAGTCAGCTCTTCTGGGCGGAGCTCTCAGTGGTGTTGCCCAGAATCTGCTGCTGAGTCCCGCCAGTCTTCAGCTCGCTCAGCTTCAGGCCCAGCTCACCCTTCACCGTCTTAAACTTGCCCAGACCACCAATACAGTCTCTGCAGCTAACGTCCTCAATCAGGTTCTCTCCAATGTGGCCATGTCACAGCCTCTTTTTAACCAGCTTCGAGGTTCCAGCATGGCCCAAACCCATGGTGGAGCTTTCCCTCCTCCACCCATAGCCTTCCCATCCCCAAACCCTGCTCTGGGATCACTGGTTGGTAGTGGCTTTAACCCGAATCCTACTGGTATCCGGCCCACCACCTACGGAGGTGTGTCCAATCAGAAGGCTAATCAGCAAAATGAGTTTGGTAAAAAGCCTGGAACACAGTTTGGATATCTGGGAGGGTCTTCAGCGGTCAATAATAAGGTATGTGATGGTGGACAGTATGGTGGAGGTGCTACACAACCCAGAAACAATGTCCAAAGCAATTTTCAGAGAGACTTCTACTCCTCAGGAACCTTGGTTCAACAAACTGGTTTCATGGGAGGAGGCAATAATCAAAGTCTGGGATCTCTACCTTCATCAGCCTCTAAGGAACAATGGAAAGGCCCAGTCAATTTAGGAAAAGTGGATATGAGTACAGGAGCAGGTTCTGGTGCTTGGATACCAACTGGACCAGGGTTTGTGGGTCAGAGGGCAGAACTGTATAACCCTGAGGAACCTACGATAGATTCTAAGTTCAACCCAGCATGCGGCCCAGGACTTGGCCCACCCATAGGACAGCAAGGGGGGTTTCAACAGCAGCCGCAGCTTCACCAGGGGGAGGAAGGGGTGACATTGTCCTTACAACCCCACCAGCTTAATGACTATCATGGGACGGTGCCTTCTCATCTACCCCATCAGTGCACCATTTGTGAGAAGAAGGTTTACAACTTGAAGGTGAGTAGATCAAACCTGTTGCATGAGATTAAGGGAAATGACCCATCTCGTAAATATTCATGAGTGAGAAACCTCACAAGACTCTGCTACATGGGCCAAATTTATCATAATATAAACAAAGCAAAGTAGTAAAATATAGTGTGTTTTTATAAGTTAATTCTGTAGAACTGGGCAGGTTTGTCTTAATGGTTACCTAAAATCAGTGGGCTTGTTGGTCGCAGTTGGGTGTGAAGGCTTTTGTGGCAGCTGGCGTGTGTGGAGAGAAGGCAGGTTTAGAGGGTGAGGACGCAGTTGTTCTGGAGAACTCGCATTCATTTTAGGCTGTCACCTACCCCCTGTGATCCACTAGAACCGCTAGCTCTCTAATTGGCTAAGTTATGGCAACACCAGAGGAATCTATCACTCTCACACAGAAGGATTAAAAGTGAAGTTAGAGATTTGGACTGACGTATCTTGTTTGTGTGTGTATGCGTGGTCTCTGTGCACTGTTCTCAGGACTGGGACCAGCATGTAAAGGGCAAGTTACATCTACAGAACTGTTCGCTTTACACTGAGAGGTGAGTACATATGACACTATATATGACTATTTTTATTATGGTAAACATGTACAGTGTAGCTTTATGGTAACTGAGTGTCTGTAATGGTGATAAACAAATCTGACAGATGGCTATGATAACCTTTGCTAACTTGGTGTGAATAAGACAAGATATTTTTAAAGGTCTTGTAGGTATGCAATCTATTTAATCTTTGTTTCGCATCGGTCATCGCCTGTGATACTCTTGTGCGTTTTATGAGCACAACCAGACTCTTATAAAACACAAAGTTATTTTACGAACAGTCTTCTACGTATAAAGAGGGTTATGACCTAAATTTGAGCTGTCATAAGATATGATCAGCCTAGTTGCACTGGGATTTAGAGTCTAAAAGCAGTGCCATTCCCCTCACAGCCCGACGGTCGGAGGAGTCCACTACCCCGCGTCAACTGAAGGATGTCTCAACATGGCACTGAGTAACACAATGGCGTATTCGTCTGTCGCGGGTCAAGGTGAGTCAGATCCTGTCATTTGCACTTTAAAGCGAGAACTGAAAGTTTAAGAGACCAGAAGGATGCAACGTTAGAAAAGACTCTATTTTTAGGGAGGTCAGTTTTGGTAGCGGGGGTGGGTGAACGAGCGTTGGCGTCTACAGTCATGCATTACAGTTCTATATTAAAACCACAGACACATTTGTTTATCTTTTGGCACACAAACGTGAAGACAAACATTTTCTTGATTTTTTAATTATTTTTATTTTTATTAATATTATGAGAAATAAGCCATGTTGTTAAATATATAAACACAGTTTTTGACAGCCATATAATCTAAATTGTTTTGAGTTACTTATTTGACGCATGCTAGTTTTGAGGCCATCTATGCTAGTGGGCAACTAATCGTTGACAAAATTAACATTAGCATATATATGAATTTAAAAGTGACACTCTTTGTCTTCTGGGACACTGGACCAAAAATATAAATGATCTATATTATTTGTAGAGATTAGGGGTGTAAAAATGCCATGGTTTGGGTCATATCAAGGATTTGGAGCCTGGGTTCCAAATACTAGCACTAGCATGTACTAGCATGAGTTATGCTAACACCCATATGTTATTTCTGTTTAATTTCCTTTGACATCCATCATTTGGTTGTGACATGGCTTTACTTTATTCAGTTTTACTGTGCTGTAATGTATATGCAAGGCAATATGCCTCAACTTCCTGTTTCAATAGGAAATATGTCATTTTGAAAACCTTGTTTCCTGTTTTCCACAGATGTTTCAACCGGAAGCACCTCATATTTGCCTGCCCCAACCATGAAGTCATTTCCTGTCTCGGGGGCGGGATTTAATTCACACCAATCAGGAGCAAAGGTTAGATCCACATGAAAACAAATGCAGAAATTCTCTAAAATTCTTTTTGCATGCAGAAATGGCTCAGTTTGATTTTTGTAGCTTAGATTATAATGAAATTTGTTCTGTCTGTAGTTCGCAAGCCAAAAGAAGCGAGATAGAGATCAGGCTATGGCTACTTCATGCTGTTTTACTGACAGACAGATTACTTAGTGATTACTATCACAGTCTAATGGTTATTATTTAATAGACAACTGAGCCATCCTCACAGCTAGAGAACAGGTGGAAGCTAACAGCATTGAACGACTCAGTCATTGCTTGCGAGTTAAGAGGTTAATGTGTAATTGCTGTTCAGTAGCATCAAGGGGAAAGTTTCTGTATCTGAGGTGAGTATTTATCGCATGCTGGTGTAATGAGGCGGGAATGCAGGAGGCTTTAAATCCGGTTGGACAGATCTGGTTCCATGTGTAAAGCGAGCACATGTTTTTGTTGTCTTGGGACTTTATTTAGCTGTGCCACCAGGGTCCAAAATTAACTTTGTGCCCCATTCGCCAATGTTGAGTGAATTGAGAAAACTGCAGCCACAATTATTACAATAATATCTCTTACATTTTGTAGCAAAGAGTTCAGCTTATTGTGTCAGTTTTTTTGCATTAGCGTTTTATGTTTGGTAAATATTAGAAAATAGCACGACAAATTAAAGCTGCAATCCTTAACTTAGATCAGTGTTCAACACAACCTCCTTACCTTTGCAACAGATAGTTTATAGGCTAATGATTTATAAATTGAGCTGTCAGGTCTGACCTGAATAACTCTGCAAAGGCAACTTTATGTTTCAAACAGAGGTGGCGGTAGAGAGCAGCTTTAACCTTATTTGTTTGTTAAATAATATATAAATACATGATTTAATAATAATAGTTAAAATCTATTACAATGTGTATTGCAAAGCTTTGCAAATATCTTTACAACGCAATACTGTCAGTATAGCTTAGAACGAATTACAAAAAATGTTAGAATTTGTTATTTAGATACTAATATACTAACTCTAATTAGTTAGAATTAGTTAGAATTACAAAAGTGTTTCACGGAATCTTGCCCTAACAAACTCATTTGTATGATGTCATCAGTTTGTCCTCTCATGCTCTATTTTGATTGGTTGGATCTCATTGGCAGAAAATAGAATAATCTCACACTGATACTGGTTGTGCGATTGTATGAAGTGAAGTAATGTGAGCAGGGCTTACAGACAGACGGCTGTTCGGGTTTCCAGAGTGTGACTGATGGCTCTTCACATATGGACGACGTGAGCATTGTTTTGAATTAAATCCTCTGACCTTGTCTAGAAGTCTTTTACCTATAATTGAATGGATGTTCTGTGCAAGATGGTATTTTATGCAGTTGTCTGTCGGTCTCCTAACACAAAGGCTCTTTATGTTGGCCTGTTTAGCCAAGTTATTTATGATGTAGTTTACTGATGAGGAGCATGCAGTGAACGCACAGGCTAATGTTAGCTCCTGTAAAACCCATCTGTCATACAGCAGCTGTAGGTTCGTGTTTATAACTCTTTTGTCATTTAAGTGGAAAAACCAATGCAGGTGTTTCTGGGGACCCCTTTCGCCTCGACAAAAGGCCCCTGGGGGGACTTCAGTGATATAGTGTAAATGAAAGGGCAGTAGTATTTATGGCAAAAATAATTATTTTTTAAATATATCAGTACATATTCAAAATATGTAATTCAACAAATGGGGTATGGTCATTTTCTGTTAGTTGTAAGTTTATGTATATATACCGATATATGTATATATATGTACATATATGTATGCATGTATGTAGATAGAAAAACAGTATAATACACTATGACAATTAGACTTAAAAACTTCACAGTATTTGAAAAACTTCTGAGTATTTAGTTTATAGAATATTCTGACTTTTTTTTTTTTTTAGAAAATTCCAAACATTAGGCTCTTGGAATGTTTTCCATGTAATCCATGTGGGCTTTACTATAACCATTCTATTACTTACGCAAATTCAAAGAAATTCTGGGTTCCAAACTGTCCTGCCAAGTAATCAAGTTCTGTGCGCTGTGTTCAGGATTCTTCTGAGGCTGGGAATTCAATTTCCACCCACAGAATCGTAACCTGATCCTGGGGGATAAAGGCTTCCTGACAGGAGGAATGCCGGGAGATCTATGAAATTCAGAAATTGCATGCTACAGTTTCAGTGGAACCAGTGCCAGTCTAAAGCAGTGTAAACCCTCTCTATATAAACAAACATAAGTGGATGTATTTGTAACACAGTATGGTGCTAGTCATCGCTAGATCTCCAAAGAGAACGTCGTTCGTTCCCCCGATTTATGATGTGTTTGGGAACGTGACGGCAGATCTCTTCATTTTATACGCCGCGTGTCATTTGTGGCATGTTTATGTTGTAGCACTGAGCCCTCATATCAACTGGCGAACTAACGGTGGTTTCGATGGACAAACAGTGGGGCCCAAAAATCTGAGACCATATTTGTGAAAAAATGTAAAACAACATTTTATGATTTAAAGCAAATAAAAAAATATTTAGATGTATTCAATGTTATGTATTTTTATGCCACTAATAAAATCAGCAAATTTGTGGCCATGTTAACTGTGTTATACAAAGGGTTAATATTTCTTGCTTCCATTAAAACACACAAGTAGTTTGTTGGAAGGTTCTTAAACCTTATTGATGGAATAACATGGATCATCATGTTTTGTACAAA
>JAZGTK010018025.1:0-12028 GCA_036877625.1 Ambastaia sidthimunki
GCTACTGGTCATGCTCGCCGTGTTGTTCTTCCACCAGCTGGTTGGAGATCCTCTAAAACGCTATGCTCATGCCCTGGTATTTGGTATTTTGCTAACTTGTCGGTTGCTCATTGCTCGTCAGGGCGAGGACCGGCCAGAGAGAGAGGAGAGACGAGAGGAGCAAATCAATGCCCAGGAAAAGAACAAAGTCAAAATTTCTTAGCTCCACAATTTCACACGCAGAGCGCCTGGCAGCAGATCCCTATATGTGTTTGGATAGTAGAGAAGTTGCTTGAAAAAAAGACAGTAGCCCCAGGGGGTGATTTCTGTCCCTCATATCAGCAGCCCAAAAATCTGTACCTAATTCACTTTTACCTCATGTTTTCTGACTTAGTAAAACCTAAACACAGCTTCATCATGGACAATCACTATTGTGGCAACTGCTAATGGCTGCTATTTTGCAGCAAAAGATTAAACTACTGCTATTTCCTGTTGTCATTTTTATGCCCTGACCAATATTCCAAGAAATGCAACTTTTAAGATTATACTGTGAGATACAGACAACTTCAAATGCTGAGTTTTTATTTATGTTTTAAACTACTGTACATTGATAATATTCAAGACTGGACATGTTTATGTTAAAGTTTATTGATTAAGAAATGCTGTACATTCATGTGCTAAATAAAACAACATTCACACCAACACTGTTTAATGCCACATGAGAAAAGGAAATGGATGTTGTTTTTTCCAGTTTTATCTCACCCTATGAATCACTTGCTAATCTTTTAAAGTAGTCTCAGACTCAAAATGTGAGACACAGAGATACAGTATCAATATAAACGTTCTTCATATTGTTTATTTAGATTTTCTGCATATTATTACTGTATCTGTTATTTTTTACATTTACAAAAGAGATTTCAGTCTTGTCTATTTGCTTTTTACCAAATTTGATTTTCTAGCTGACACTTGAAATAGATCCAATAAAAAATATCCTTTAAATCTAATTGTGTCTTGCTCCTTTTAAAACAAATTCAAGCTTGTTTTAGTCTTTGGATTGTTAGAATGTATTTGTAACTCCTAATAAACACTACTGGGGGCCCAGGCAGGTGCTATAACTAACACAAAAACCTACGTTCTCTTTACTATTATATTATAAATACTATTAAATGTTAACATTTTATATGTCTGTTAGTACGGGATTTTAAAAACCCTTGCGTAATTTGTTCACTTTTAGTTCAGCTGTTTGTTAAATTATTAAATCGGTTGTTTTTTTCTGTCTAAGAAAGTATGCGTCCACTCAATTTAAAATAATAATTTTAGTTAAAACACCGTAACAGAGGTTTAAAGGTTTTATTCTTGGTGAACACATCACGTCGATGTATTTAATAGTACTGGCGGAAGTCATGCCAGCGCTGATGTTTGAATGGCATTTTAAGCAATCTTGCGCCCTCTTGTGGAATGACTCTTTTATCTTATAAGAAACGTGTCACACCAGAAACCTTATTTAGACAGATAGACGTTCATATCAAGTTGCTATAAAGTTATCGGGAGACTAACAAACCACCCCAGAAGAATTTTAATTTCAAGTTTTTTCCTTGAGATATTTTTTCATAATATTAAGGAACTATGAAAGATTTCTTGTTCTTTTTTTTTTTTAAAGCGTAAGGATTTTAGTATTGAGCCTTATTTCAGCGGTACAATAGATAAAGAATAGAGATTAAAAACCTTACTTTGAACGAACAAGTATATCGTATATAGAATAGAGTACAACAACGAAAGTACCAACAATAAGGACAATAATATAAAAATAGAACATACATCGGGTGTTATATCTAAATTAAATTAAATCTAAAATTAAGTTTATTACAAGTTAAAACAAGTAGGAAGGAAATTTCTTTGGCTTTCTTCGTTCCGTTCAAAGTTTTAATTGGTCGAATTGGTTCCCTCCTCTTTCAATCCTTGCAAAAATGCAAAAGCATAAACCAAATTATTAACATAGCAAATTTTGTTTTCTAATGTACTATCGTGAAGGGACATTATTTCTTTTAGTTCTGAACTATAGCCATTATACTCGCTTCCGTTCATTTCGGCAGCACCGGAAGTGATTCAGTGCGCATGTCCAAACGGTCGCGGGAGGTTTGGTTTGAATGGTATGTCGTCACGAGTGAGACAAACACTTGAAGTGGTGATTACTAATATTATGTAGAACGGATAATGGCTGAAATATCTAACCTGACGGGGTTAGGCACCGATCCGTCTGGAGAAACAGATTCATCGATATCTTCTGCGAGCAACAGGAGTTTACGTTTGGCGGAAAAAGAGAAAAGGAAAGGCGAGGCGGATCCTTTCAGGCTCGCGGTGAAGTTCTTGTCTCAGGGTGAGATAAACCGATAACAATACAAAATAAGCGTTAGAAGTTAAACACAATTCAGCAGATCTATATAACATGGAGTGGTCTTGACATTTTAAACAATTATTCAGACCCGTAACACTTAACAACACTTGAGAAATCATCAATATATTATCTGATGTGGGACCTGATTTAGCTAGTATAGCTTTTATGTTTAAAATGTGAGTAAACACTGGCTGGCAGCTTGATGACTGTTCTGCACATTAACTTTCAGCTATTATCAGTTATCATGAGACGTGCATGTTTTTTGGATTTAACAGTGGGAGCTGGCACAGTAGTCAGAGGGAATGATGAGCTGGAGAGGAATCTGGTGGTGGTGGAGACTGTGGCTCTCAGTAATGGTCTCCATCCAGAGGTCGTTGCAATACTTCTAGACTTGGCTTTAAGCCTTAATGCAGGTAAAATGCTTTATGACTTAAGCTATATTTGGTATCGTTCAAATGATTAGAACCTAACATCAGGAATCTGAAATTGCCATGTTGTTTTGTTTCCATGAGGTACATGTTAGTGGTTCATTAAACTGAATGATTGCCTTACTTTATCCAACAGGAACTGCCAACTGCACCCGGATCCTTAAATTTCTCATACCTGCCACAGTGGTGCCCCAGGAAGCTATTGTGAGAGGGGTGTCATGGCTCTGTGTGGGGAAAATGCCAATGAATGCTCAGGTAAGGTATCTGGTAACTGCTGACATGGCTGTTACTTAATTCTACATTGCATCACTCACAGTTCAGCTCAGTCTCTTAATAACTTTTATAACTTCATCTTTTAAGGTCCTTTTTGTCCGCTGGGTACTCACAGTTTTTGACTTGATTGACTGCAAAGACAACTTGAGGGCGATATATGGCTTCATTTTCAGCTTTGTGACTGAGGAAAATCTGGTAAGTTTTATTTACCAAGTTTAATCAACTATGGTTTGCTAATTTTGTTTTATTTCAGAATGGCCACAGTGTAATATTAGTGACCTATACAAATGATACTATATTTCTTCATCACAATTAAAGTGCAAGTGTTCTTTTAATAAGGTGTTTGTTTTTCCTATAGTGTCCTTTCATCTGCCACTTGTTGTACCTTTTAACCATGAAGGAACATGGTGAGTTGTTAAGTCGGGGGCTTAATTTGTGTATGTATGTGAATGTTTGTATGAGCAACATTAGAAGTAGCACATCATTCTTTCTTGTTTTTCCTTTCAGTCCATCCATACAGAGTGAGGAAACTGCTGGATATTCAGTCCAAAATGGTACTAATCTTATTACAACAGAATAAAACATCTACAACACCTTTATTTTAAATCAGTGTTTCTTTGAACTCAATACATTTAATGGAAAAAAGACTGTGTCATGATTGGTGTATCTTTCTATTTTGCTTATTAGGGCAGGCAGCCTTTCCTCACACAACTTCTAGCGCTCTACAAAGTGTTCCGTCCAGACTTAGTGACACTCTCTGTTCCTTCGAGAGTAAAGGTTAGTGTATTAATAACCCAGTTCTTTGACAAAACTCTGTGTTCTGTGTCAGGTATTTCAGGCTGTGTTTTCACTCACTGGAATTTCCCCCTTATGTTTTCTTTAAGACTGGTTTCAAGAATCACAACTCCACCTGGAAAGCAGCTTTAAGTGCTGTGCAAAAGAAAAACAAGGGTGCAGTTCAGGTTGACCAGAGTCTGACGTATCTGGATGTGAAGGACAAGCCATCATCCAGAAAGAGGGTATGACATCATCAGTCTCATACTGTCAAGAGCGGCACAGATCCCTAAACTGGAATCATATGCTCTAAATTTCAGGGAACAAGGCACCATAACAAAATAAATATAGCAGGAAATCCACAATAAAGCCATATTTACATGGCAAAGGTGGTACTGAGGCTTTAGGTTGTAGAAGTTTTTAAATGCAGAAAAACAAAATGAATGAATGTGAAATTATACAGAATGGAAATTATAAAATGCATGAAATATCATAACAGCTGTTCTGATGCTACGTTTTAATAAATAAGCATACAAAACTGCCTTAGTAGCAGCTGAGGTGGATCAGAGCAGGCAAAATAAAGTGAGTTTTGTACAGGCACATTCTTTAGTTAACCGATGTTGCTGTCTGATGTCCATAGAAACTGCATCACATGGAAATACCTCCCTTGAGCTCAGCGTTCGACAGCAACTCCAAAAGCAAGGTGGTCCGTCTGCAGGAGATCCGTTCCTTCAAACAGCTACTGGAGAACATACACAATATAGAGGTAATGCACCCAAAGTTATCTCCTTTTTTACACTCACAATACACTGTTTACTGTAGGGCTTAGGTTTGGTTACTGTGGTTCAGTGGTGTTTGGGATGTTGACCTCAGGTTTAAAACTTCAAAACTGAGACTCCAAGATGAGCAAATGGTTGAAACTTTATAGCCTTTCATTGTTGATTAAAACAATATAAACCACTTTTGAAATCAATATACTGAATTTCTGTGACGGCTGACATTTATCACATTCAAGTCTGACTTGTAAACTAAAAACGTCTGCATTACTGTGGTGTGGCCACTTGGTGGAGCTAGGCCTTCACAAATCTGATCACAGTAAAATTAGTCATTGTGGTGTGATATGTTGTGATATTTCTGCAAAATTTTGTTTCACAAATGTAAATAGATAAAAATAATTTTGTTTACAGGGTTGTCTTAAAATTGTTTCATGCTGCTTAACTCTGTATGTGTTGCGTCTTTGTAAATACAAAGCCATGTATAGCGCAGCCAACGGTCATAAACTGCTTACAATATCCAGAAGCACCTCACAAACAGTCTACAAATCCACTGACACGGTAAACCTTATTAAATCTCTTAAAGACCTGTAGACATTTATGCTTCATTCTACACAGTGAAAGAGTTATTTGATCAGGTGTTCTTGCAACAGGTTGAAGGTGATTTTGCAGGTTTGTAAGAGAGGAAAGGACAGCAAAGCACAGAAGCGAGTCAGATGAAAAATCAGTCACGGTTGTGGGAAGGATCATTGATTCTGTCCCACTGTGGCAGCCTCCCATCATTACAACCAGATGTTTTTCAGATGAATAATGCGTTTGCTTTTTAATTACAGAAAGACTCAACCATGTCCGTTTTCAATCTGTCACCGAGTTTTTATTTATTATTTCCAAATTCCCGTATTGAGAAGCAGCTGTTTATAGAGTGACAGAAACGACAGGTCGGATTGTGCGCATCTTCTGTGTTTGTAAGCTGTGAATTTTAGCACAGGTCTCAAAGGAGCCAAAAGTGTGACTGAATTCATTTATTTTGCCTCCAGTTGTTTTGACAGCTCCTTGGTTATGATTTAGTGTGTCTATGTAGCACAAATGCAAATTCATAGCACTTCATTGCATAATGCCAGTGTTGTTTTTCAGCTGCCTGCCCAGATGGGCTCTCTGTTGGGATCAGCCCTGTCCCGGCATTACCTGGACTGTGTGCAGGATGAGTCCGCATTTCTGCGCCTTAACTTTTGGCTTGGACACTCGTTACAAGAAGGTATATTTCTAACATAACACTAAACCTTTTCAACAAATATAAGCTACTTGTCTAGTGTCCCCCAGGCTCTCAGCATGCAGTAGCTGTTTTCTAAACCGGCTTCAGAACAATAACACAGTTAAATCGCCTGTTTTGTGCAGAGTTTCTGCTGTGTCCTGTGGATGGCAGTTCTGACAACATGCCTGAAGCCCGTCGCTTTCTGAGCACCATCCTCTCCTCACAGCAGTTCCTGCAGGTACCACCGACCAGTGAAAGACAAATATAACACAATAAGAAATTAACATTGGCAGCCTCAAGGTTGGATCTTCAACATAAGAAGTATTTGGCAGTTCATTCCACAAAGACTGGCACATCTATCAATCTTTTTCTGGCTCGCTTCCTTCCGCTACTGGCGAAATCCTCCAGTCGACATGCTTGACAGGTTGTGTCTGTGTGTTGTTCTCAGGAGGGCTTCTCCAGCACAGAGAGTTTTCTTTATAAGTTCCTGAGTGTGTGGGACGGCTGTCTGCTCCGGCCGCAGATCCTGGATCTTCTCAGTGACATTCCCTTAATGCCCAGCTTCTGTGAGTGTCCCACACGCCTCTGCTGCAGTAATTCAAGAAAAAAACTGCTCTTGTTGAAACTTGCATATGTTGGAGTTGGAGTTCCTGAGTTAAAGTCTTGTAAACAACGGCATTTAGCAGCACAGTAGTCCTAGTTCTCTTTATAAGAATTAGCCATTACATTTCATTCAGTCTTCTTTGTGTTTTAAGGTTGTTTTATGGAGAAAACAATAATTTAAACATTGTTTTCTTTCCCTTGCGTATAGACATGAAGAAACTTCTTTTCGAGCCACTGAAGCAGCTCTATTTTACCTCCACTGTGTTTTTCAAGGTTTGTATGCATTTTTAATATCTTACATTTGCTGTTCTTTTTTCCCCACATTTTCGTCCTGGTTGTGTCAGACCCAAGCTAAGCTTCGCAGCACGAGCCGGACTGTGTCAACAAATGCTTAAACAATTCAGACATAAGCGAATTAGTCCTTCCACATAAGGCCATGGCATCTTCAAGCTTTCCGTGATTAAGTTTGAGCTGTGTTTTGATTAAGCTCACAGCGGCTGAAAGCAGGTTTTATTTTTCTTTTAGCCCTTATCTGAATGTGTCATTCTACATTGTCCTCCTCACAGTGTAGTGTCATCGAATGTCTGAACAGCATGCTGGTGAAGTGGCTGACATGGCATTCAGTCAGTGTGTTGGAAGGCGGCTTGGACATCAGCCTCAACAGCAATAGCACCATGTGAGTATCACAAAAGCTTTGAAGAGAACGCTTCAGTTGAAATGTACGCTATTCACTTCATCTGTGATTTGACCTGGTCATGTTGTGCACAATTCCTCAGTTATTTTAAAAGGGGGAAAAAGTCAGTCAGTCCAAGTCCTGCACAGCATTGGGTCAAGCTGACAATTTCCAATCAAAAAAAGTTGTTATACTTTTAACTTTAAAATTGCAAAGACAATCCCAAAAAAACTGACCACACGTCAGTGATTATTTTAAAAGCCTTGCCTTAGGTTTACAACTGCACATTTCTTTGTATTTTACATTTAAAAGAGATCAACGATCTGCACCTGTGGTCGGACTCCATCTGAACCTCGTTTACCCTGAAAGCACTCTGTGGAATGGTGTGTAATGAAGTGGGTTTTTTCCCCTCTTGCCTGCCGTGTATTGCTTCCCCCTCACTGCTGATTTGGTTATTTTTTTATTACATTACTGAGGTGCACAGCTGAAGGAGAAATTATGATCAAGGGCAAAACCCTGTTTGACTGCGCTGGTGTGCCATGCGTCAAAGCAATACACCCATTATTCCTTTTCGCTTTGGGTCTCTGTGCTGCTTGAATTGTGTGGGTGCCAAGCTTAGCACAAAGACACATCTGGTGTATAGTAGGTGTAATTTAAAGCCGATTTATTGTGGTCTTCCTGAAAATACAGTATGCTATATAAGCAAAACTAGTTGTTTTTTTGTAAAATTTCATGAGTGAAAAGAATTTCACATTTCTTCATAGGACTATGACCTTGTCTGGGTTCATGGACTCAGTCATGGAGATGGTGCGTTTTGTGGGATTGTTGGCATCTGAGGGGCTCCGTCTGGAGAACTGCCACGTTCTGCTCCTCAACCAGACACTTGCCTTCTATGAGACGGTACACTCAGCTATGATTAACTTAATTAACGTGATGTTTCTTGGCACAATGACATCAAGTCCCTGCCTGCGTTTTACTAAGATTTGTTTGAGCTGATTTGTTGCCTAATAAATTCAATAGATTTCTTGGTTTAAATCGTATACAGCACACACTGATCTAGATGCATCTCGAGGTGCTCATACAGAACTTTCTTTGTGACGTCTAGGTGTGTGACATGTTTGTGAAGTACAGCTTGCCTCTGATCATCATGCCTCCGGCTGGAGTTTTCTACCCAGCTCTATTTGCAACAGACTCGATCAGCGTGGATCGGCTTGGCTACATAATGTTCAGGTACGACACGCGTGCTGTAGAAAACCATTTATTTATTTAGTGTTACGCCCTATCCTGGAGGTTGTCGTCTTTAGATGTTAAACTGATCAGTTTAATGGAAGGCATCTCAAATAATAATTTGAGTGAATCAGCCAAGCCTGTGATCACCTGTTTGCTGCTGGCTGACGCGAGGAGAACAGCCTGAACCTTCAAACGCGTTCCATCGTCATGGCATGACGCCTGTAAGCAATAGATGAAATGAAGTATGAAGATCCTTTCATCTGCCTCGGCACACAAACCTTTGTACTGTGCCACTGAAAAGACTTACCGTTAAGTCTATACTGGAAATTTGGCATTCGTTTCTGTGTATTGGAAGAAAAAGAGCAAAAATACCCTTTTTCAGGTCATTTAGCGAAAACTGCACTCATTTTAAAGATGAGATTTACTTTTTAGATGTACAAAAATTCTAGATGTGTTTTAGATGTACATATTTTAAAATGGGTAATTTTTTTTCATGAATTATTCAAGATGCAGGCAACCTGCTAGGCTTCTGTTTTAAGTGTAAACACATTTTTCATTCGCTTATACATACTAAGGATAAGTTGAAGTGATTGACTGTGGTCATCACTTAAAAAATTAGATTGAAGTATTCTATTAGGACAGTGAGTATCAGCATCATTGGGAATGTCCTTGAATCTGATATGAATTCTGATTTCTCAAAATAGATTGACAAGAAGCTGCAATTTTATACTTAACTCCTTCCTATCAAGCAGTGTTATCCTATTATAATATGCTAACTGTAATAATAAAAAACCTGTTATTTCTTTACTCAGGTACAGGAAGAATCTGACCTTGGCTAAGAACCAGGAGCAGCAGAAGAAGGTAATAAGGAGACTCTGTCATAACATGAGCACATAGTGACGTCATAAGCCAGCTGAATCTGTATGTGGGTTGTTTCTGAATAACACACTCGTAGTTGGTAAATTGGAAAGCCCTTCATCTAATCCTCACCTCTTCTGCTGGAGAGTCCAGTCATACAAACATGGCATTAAAATATGCACAGGGCCTGTCTGTGGTACAGGCTATTATAATTTGACCATACAGCACGTCATAAGTTCAATTTTACTTAAAAATGTGAAATATAAAAATATGGGTCAACATATAATAAAATATAAATATATATCAATATATATTTATATATCAATAAAATATAGCCTTAGATCACTTGACTAGCACCTAAAGCTGTTTAACTCTCAAAACGCCTCGTGGAATTGAACTTGTATTGCTATGTATTGTATAGCAATACAAGTTGTATGTATTGCTAATTGCTATTGTATTGTATATGCTATGTGATTGAACAAAAGGTATTAACACAGATCTTCATTACATTACAGCAAACATTTCACATAAACAGAAATACCTACAATGAGTTTAATCAGAATCTTAAAGCCATGGTAAACACCTTGTGGAACTCCTCGTGGTGCCTTCCTGCCTCAGACGTTGAGATCGGCAAGGATCTAATTGCTCAAAGCAAAGTGCCGGAACCATGGTGCCGTTTCGACCTCATCCACCATCCTGCGCTTTTCAGCTACGCCGTTGAATTTCATCAGAGGGTGAGTGAGAAATGATTACTAGTGACATTTAAAAAGCACAAGCTCTCATAGTGGTGCACTGCCAGTCACCTCATTTGGAGCAATGGAATGGGATTCAGCTGTGCAACCTAATTGGATGATTATTACACCAAGTGTAAAGTCTTGTGACACTACTGGGTCCCGCACAGCCTCCACTTTTTGCTAATAACTTTAGGATTGGACAAGGAGATAAATGTGGTTTAAATATATATTTTATGGAGTATCCATTAATACAGAATCACATTTTATAATTTATGGAAACAGTATGAGACTGGAGTTTTCATCATCTTTAATAATACAAGTACCTTTTTTGGTCTGCCTGCAACATTCAGCTGTGTTCTAGTGAGATTTGAAACGGATGGAGAACGATGAATATTTATGTGTTCTCTTTATTAGTGCTGGCCAGAGAGGAAGGATGTGGATCTCGGTTCCATAAAGGTAATGAAATATGTCATCTGCCTTTAATTAAAAGTTACCTGATGCTATTACGCAGTCATTTTCTGTGTAGTATACCATAAGGTAACTGTATTTGTCATGTTAACAGGCTGGAAAGTACTGGGACTGGTATATGGAATTTCTCTTTAATCAGGGCTTTGATGGCCTCAACAACTTCATTCAGACCAACATTGGCCGCCGCTCCACAAGCCAGCCTTGATGTTGACAGGAAGCACAAATGCCGAGAGCCTTTTGAATTTCCTGTTTCAATTGACATGTATATATTTTATGACTGAGTAAGGGGGCTGAGAACAACCGTCGGTATAAATGTAAATACTTTGTACATTGACATGATAACCTTTTAGTTGTTTGAATTTTGTCTATTGTTGTTAATATTTTTTGCTTTTTTTTTTTTTTGCTTTTTCTTTTTTAAGCACAGAAAACGTCTAAACTAAAACATTGTAATAATTCCTAATACCTGCAGAACAAATTGGTTAAAGGCTTGAGTCTTCATATAGCTGTGCATGCTTTACTACTACCTACAATACAGTTCTTATTTATGCTGTGTTTAAATGGATGCTTCTTGTCAAAGTGTTATTATTCCTAATAACCAAATGCACCCATCTATCTAATCAGTCTCAGATAAAAACAACTCATTTGTTCTTCAGCTTAGCATGAGGTAAAGCAGTCTGTTGCAAGCATTTGCCATGTCTCTTAAATTAAAAGATCCATCTGTGTGGGCATTAGACTTCAAGAACTAAACTATACTTATTTGGACTGTAATAATTGCTTGATTGCTGCATTAACTCTGGGAGTCTTAATATGATACAAGAATAGATTTATGAATTCATAGAAGGACACTCTGAAGAATGCAAAATCAAAATGTCTTCAAGCATGAATTTAGCTTTTTTTAAAATATGGAAAGGATTAGTGTACATTAACAATGTGGAAGTATTTTGCAATGTTAAGTCATGTTTGGCCCTCCTTGTGTATCTTACCATTATTAGATACATAATAAACCATGGATTGCAAGTTTAAAGACTGCAATCTGGATATAATAGAAATGATATGCATTATTTTCTATAAATGAACCCTGTAAAAACCTCTTTAAAAATCAATAAAGACTTGTTTTATCCTAAATGCACCGTAAGCACACCTCAAATAACTTGATGCAAGCTCATGTTAGGAAATTAAGGCTTAAAGACAATACGTGCCAACCGAAATACGCTTTACGTTTTGCGACCCGTCTCAAACGTGAGCGCCTCCAACTGCGTGTCAAATCCTCGGGATTATGGGAAACCTCACATCCATGTAGCGTCTCACTCGAGCTGAGCTGCTTTCTTGACGATGCCGTTCAGCAAACTTCATAAGGAGTAAATGAAGAAGACGCGCACTGCTTCGGGATTACAATTGATGCGTTATCATGAATCCAGGACGTAAAACGATGAATCGTACAAGCGCCAAACTACACAAACACGCGATTCACCTTTTCGGATGTGCTTGTTAATGTATGAAAAACCTGCTGTTCGTCACCCACTGCTTGTTCATCACTTCTCCGATCTCTTAGGGTTCGCGTAAAACAGAGATCTGAAGTGCTTTACTT
>JAZGTK010018026.1:0-12028 GCA_036877625.1 Ambastaia sidthimunki
TTTATTCAAGCTTTTGGGGTTAGAAATGTTTGTTTAAAGTAGCCGTAAATCATCCGTCCGTCCCTGGATGCTAGGGATTAATTCACTTCCGGGTTTCCTGTCACTCAAATGGGTAACGTCACAATGTGGGCGGGGCTCCAGTCTGCTGTCAACATCGGAATTCAAACAGAATGTATAATATTTTTTTTTTTTAACGCGGGGAATTGTCGGATTTAACACGAAATCAGGAAACGATAGAGGATCGTTTTAAATGCATGTTTGTGTGACGGCCATAAAGGATCGATTGACTGTATTGGTTTGTATGATGTATGAATGGAGATCAGCGTTGCGGACATGACACGCGTCCCGTGAATGCGCGGTGGTCTCCGGTTGCATTATCTGTGATCAACGGCAGCTTTTCTCCTTCAACACGTTTTAATTGGTGATTATTAACGATATAAATAGATGACAGCATGAGAAGCCGCAGTAATTCTGGAGTGAGACTGGATGGATTTGCCAGACATGTCCATGAAACAATATTATGTCATCAGGTTAGTTCAAAACATCTCCATTCTGTCACACAGACATCTGTTTCTATTCTAGTCTATGTTATATATTATGTTAGCAATGCATATTGTGGCACGCATTTTAATTTTGTTACTTAAACCTTATAGGTAAAAATAATGAGGCCCTAATGCATTATTTCGATATTTTACATGCATCTAATTCTATTCTATTCTATTAAGAAGAATAGTTATTGGGTTGTGCACCTAACAGGTTAAAATAACCTAACAGGTTAAAGCTAAATAACTAAATAAATGTTATAATTTTAACCATATTCCTTTTTGTTTAGGAGAGAAATAATTTGTGTGAAAAATAACACACTGTCATCACAGCAGAATAAACGCAATGCACATACAACCAGCAATTACACAAATACATGTTGATTCTTGACAAAATAATGGTTTATGATGAAATAGGACTTGAGCTTTTTAATGGGGTCATGGAGGTCAAAAGGCAAATACAAGTTTACAAACACTAATTCTGAATATATTTCTTGTAATGGTAAACAGTTATTACAGTGTAAAGTTCTGCTTGTATAACAAAAAGCCTGTTTTTGAGTTCATTGTGGCTGAGATTCTTTTCAACCATTGGGGCCTTTTTGAGAGCAGGAATCTATAAATAAATAAGACTTGAACAAAGGTCACCTTTAAATAACCCACGAGAGAGAGAAATATTTGTATTATCTCCAGCATGTGAATTCCTTTAAAAGCAAAGCTAAAGTCTTTATACACGATGAAGAAACAGTTAAACATCTAACAGAAATCAGTGACTTTTCTGCCATAAAAATAAAATCAGAATTATCACTGATTTTACACCAGCTGTTAACATTCGTATCAGGTACCAGCTAACAAGTTTAGTTTGTAGGAATGTTTCCCTAACATTTCCGTTAAGTAGCAAAAATGTTAAAAATGGTTTGTATACATGATGTATATTTTATTTATATATATGATGTATAACATTTTTATAACCTTTAAGAACATTTTTAGAGTATGTTAGCCAACGTTCTGAGAACGTTCCCTGTTAGCTGGGCATCTAGTGATGGCAAGTAGAATTGGATAAGAATGCTCAAGTTAAGAATTGAAATGCTCATTATGAAACAAATCAGATCGATCACGTGATATTGTATTTCATTATCTGCTATAGAATATAAGCTCGGCTCATAAGACTGATCTGGTCTCTGTATATAGAACCCAGTGACTGGATTACTGCCAGCCAGCACACAGCAGAGAGATGCTTGGGTCAGGGACAATGTTTACAGCATCCTGGCCGTGTGGGGACTCGGAATGGCTTACAGGAAGAACGCGGACCGTGATGAGGACAAAGCCAAAGCCTATGAGCTTGAGCAGGTGAGTGATCTGTAAAACTAAACCATCTATTGCCTGGCAGCTCTGGTCAGTGGCAGACTAGTGTGGATTACAACCTTCTCTTAAATGGTTGCTATAACTAAACAAACTAAAGATTGTCACACCTGCTGTGAAAGTCTGTTATTATGTCCAGGCAAATAGAAAGTAAATTTATTCCATGTAATTCATTATTATTAATAACAATAATTATTATATCAAAGAAGCTGATATTCTCTCAGAATCAGATCAGTGTGTGTATGAACAGTGTCGTGTTGTTTCAGAGTGTGGTGAAACTCATGCAGGGGCTGCTACAGTGCATGATGAGGCAGGTAAAGTGTTTAAATCTCACTGTTTACACCTTTTAGCCCAAGAATGTGTAACTTTTCGTAATTTGTGGTCTTACCCAGTTGTGTTATTGTAATTTTTTTCATTCGTCTCTTCCTTAGTTTCTCATTTATTGTTTCCTGAGCACATATGTGAACACACACCTGGTTGTTCCTGGTTAAGCATGTGTGTATTACTGCAGGTGGAGAAGGTTGAAAAGTTCAAACACACACAGAGCACGAAGGATTGTCTGCATGCTAAATATCACACACCCACCTGCGCCACAGTGGTTGGAGATGATGAATGGGGGCACTTACAGGTCGATGCCACCTCACTGTACCTGCTCACGCTGGCTCAGATGACAGCGTCAGGTGAGCAGAATCTATACGTTCCATACAATCACTGACCCCGAGAAACAGCTTCACTTCCTGTGTTGACAGAGCTGTGATTCAGGGTTTACACCTGTATTTGCAAGTAAAAGGCAGGTGGTATTAGTAAGAGGGATATTCCCAGCTAACAGAGAATGTTCTCAGAACATTGGCTAACGTTCTTATTTAACTACTAATAGTTATTTCATGGGATCTTCTACTACAGCTGAATTATTTTGCTGCTGTTGTGTTGTTTGTTGTGCTGTGGTGTTTCTGTGGAGTCATTTTTACTGTCCCTGAAAACATATTGCAGGTCTGCACATCATATCTAACTTGGATGAGGTGGCGTTTATCCAGAACTTGGTGTTTTACATTGAGGCAGCATATAAAGTGGCTGTAAGTTCTCACATGTTTATTGAGTATTTATTTATATACCGAAGAGACCAAACTAGCATCAGATTCCTGTTCACACTTCACTGCAGGATTATGGGATGTGGGAGAGAGGAGACAAGACCAATCAGGGAATTCCTGAACTGAACGGAAGCTCTGTTGGAATGGCTAAGGTAGGAGAGACATCTTGACTCATTTCTTCTGTCTGTTTGTTCCAGTGTTGATTATTTTTTGTGTTCGTGTGCTGCCAGGCAGCGTTAGAGGCCATTGATGAGCTCGACCTGTTTGGAGCTCATGGAGGCCCAAAATCAGTGATTCATGTTCTACCAGATGAAGTAGAACATTGTCAGGTAACTCACATTTACATACAATTTAAAGCTTTTGAAAGTGCAGGCAGTGATTTTAAAAAAAAACACTGTTAAAAACTGAAATCACCACTTAAACAAAAACTTTATAAATATTTGCTAGATGTCTTTCGTGTTGGCACACAATCCGGTCTGTGTAAACAGGAGAAAAACAAAGTGGATCGAACCAATTCACACAACACCATAACACTCTCGTAGCCAATCAGCAATAGGGGGCGTGTCCATCAGCTGTTAGTCGTTGCCTGTGTTGCACAGAATGTTCATTATTTTAAGGGTGATGAGATGAAGGAAGGGGTGTGTTTGTTTGTTTGTTTTCGATTTCAAATATCAATAGTGTTTCTCACAAATTGCTTACAGCACAATTAAGACATGAACTTTTAGAACGTGCTAGAACTGTCTGAGAGAATGATGTACTCTGATGTTTTTGCCATCTTGAGACAGATGTTTTGTTTTCTGTTATCTAGTCTATCTTGTGCTCCATGCTTCCCCGAGCTTCCACCTCTAAAGAGATAGATGCTGGTCTGCTTTCTGTCATCTCCTTTCCTGCGTTTGCAGTGGAGGACGCACGCCTGGTCAACATCACCAAGAGTGAGATTATCCACAAGCTGCAGGTACTGGCGTCAGGGAAGAAGCTGTGTACTATATTATATATAACCTGCTGTGAATTATATTATTAGAAAAATCAAAATCAACCCGTTTCCACCCTAGAAAACAAGTTAACCCGCTCCAAAACTCACATCATTGGTTAAGGACTTTATGTTAAGAATGTTAACGTTACATTTCAAATGTATCAAAAACATTAATCCTAAATAGTTAGTAGAATGTTGTAAAAATGTTACAGAATATAAAGATGTTAAAATAACATTCTTATAACCAAGCAATAATGTTAATGCAATGTTCCTAGAACTTTCAAAATAACATTGTAAATGTTTTTGTTGCTTAATGAAAATATTAGGAAAACATTCTTTGTTAGCTGTTGTTAGCTGTTACAGTGTAATTTCAGGTACATCTGTAAGACGTTTTGTGTATAGCGCTTTAAAAAAATCACAGATTCACAGATCTTTAAAAAGTGTAAAAAAGTTTAAAATAACTTTTATAATTGTAGGGACGTTACGGATGTTGTCGTTTTATTCGAGATGGGTACAGGACACCAAAAGAGGTAACCGGCCATCAACTAATTTATGTGTTACTGATACACATAAAATTGATGTTTATGGTTCGAATCATGTGACTGTATTGTGACAGGACCCCACTCGACTGCACTATGACCCGGCAGAGCTGAAGCTCTTTGAGAATATTGAATGTGAGTGGCCAGTGTTTTGGACGTACCTTATACTGGACGGGATTTTCAATGAGGATCTGGAACAGGTACAAAACAGGATATTCTTCTGTGAATGAGACGTAACTCCACTGGCCACTAGGAGGCAGTGTGCTGTACTGACAGATGGCTGTGAAATTCCCCATAGGTGCAGGAATACAGAGAAGCCCTTGATGGAGTTTTAATGGGGGGCAAACATGGTATCCGACTGGTGCCTGAACTCTATGCCGTACCGGCTGACAAAGTGAGTTTAAACAAACTGAAGTCTGTCGTCATTGACTGTCACTGTCTTATAATCCATCTCTCATACTCTAATAATCCAGCTGTCATACCACAGTTAGTCATCCACACACAGATCACTAACTGTGACAATCATGCGTGACACGCTTTCATGTGTGTTTGTTTTCTGTTGAGGTTGAGGAGGAGTACAGGAACCCTCACTCTGTGGAGCGTGTGGCTTTTGGGCAGCTTCCACACATGTGGGGCCAGTCTCTGTATATCCTGGGCAGTCTGCTGGCTGAGGTGCTGAACCCTGCAAAGATCAGATTTGTTATGCCACAAACCACATAAACATGATCTCATGTATATGTTGCACCAGGTTTAGCATGTTTGATGGAGTACATCCAGCTTCATTCAGTTCTTCAGAGTTTATCTCTTGAGATGCTTTTGCTAGTTTTTGGTTTATTTGACTAATTGTTTATTTTATTAGGGATTTCTGGCAGCTGGAGAGATCGATCCTCTCAACAGAAGATTCTCCAAAGGGTTCAAGCCTGATGTTGTTGTTCAAGGTTTGTGACTTTAAATTTTAATCATTTATTAGAGCCATAGACAGCCACACTAATTCTGACTCAGACCTTCTTATAAACGTCCTCAAACTGAGTTTCAATTTAAATGGTTTGAAGTCAGTTTAAGGATTAGATTCATTAACTCAAACTCAGTTAATTCAAATTCAAGTCAGATGTCATTTGTTGTGTTTAGTGAGTGTAGTAGCTGAATCGGTGGAGATCCAGCATTTGCTGAGGGATCATGGGATTGAAGTCCAGACAGTGTCTGAGGTTTCACCCATCCGTGTCATGCCCGCCCGGATCCTCAGCCACATCTATGTCAAACTGGGTGAGTGTTCAAGAGGGCAACATGCCCAGTATAAATAACAGAACTGAGTTAATACAGTTAAACAGAGTAAACAAATTAATCTATAAATGAATAACAAAACTAGATGGATGCCATGGTGTTCTCCCAGCTAACCGGGAACGTTCTCAGAACATCGGCTAATGTTCTCTCAAAGTTCTCTCTTTCCTACTTACAGGAAACTGTAAGAAGCTGAATCTGACAGGACGGCCGTACCGTCACATTGGCGTCCTGGGAACTTCAAAGTTCTATGAGATCAGAAACCGCACCTACACATTCACCCCACAGGTAAATGAACACAAAATCTCACAAAATAAATAAACTACCAGACAAGAATTCATAAAACAGTGTATTTTTCTTTCTTTTATCCACAGTTCATTGACCAGCATCACTTCTACTTGGCTTTGGATAACCAGATGATTGTGGAGATGTTGCGAACTGAGCTTGCCTATCTCTCCTCCTGCTGGCGTATGACAGGAAGACCCACCCTCACGTTTCCTATCACACAGAGCATGCTGGGTAAAACTTCAATGTCTGGCTTGTCCAAACATAACAGATCAGATGAGAGATTATATGATTATCTTCTTCTTTCTTCATTGGTTCAGCTGAAGATGGTGATGGCATTGATCCTTGTATTCTGTCGACCCTCCGGAAACTTCAAGATGGCTACTTTGGTGGTGCAAGGTCAGACAATAGGAAATTGTGAAGGAAAATGTTGTGTTTATTTATTTAGCAAATGCTATGTTTGCATGCAATCAACGCAAATACATGTCTACAATATCTACTAACTTATATTTTATAAATGACACAGTTTGTTATGTATGAACTTTAGTTCTGAAAGTTTAGTTCTCCTGTTGTCATTATCTGTAGGGTTCAGATGGCAAATCTCTCCTCTTTCCTCACCACCTCCTTCCACACTCAGCTCAGCTTCATGGATGCTGATTCTGAAGAGAACCTGCTCGATGAGATTGAGGAAGAGGAGGAAGAAGAAGAAGAGCGTTTTGGGGCCTCAGGTGGGATACCTGAAACTTTGGGAAGAAGCAGTTTAGTAAACAGTAACGTACTGAAGATAAACTAACATAACGTAGCAGAGTAACAGGAAGTCACAACATCTGCAATGAGTATTTTATTGTCATGAAAGCTTGTTATGATGAGGTTTGTTTTTCTGTAGGAGGTTCTGGAGACATGTTTGAACAGTATCTCACAGATCTGCTGCACAGCACTGCCACAAAGTGTCATCTGCCTCCCATCCAGAGGGGGCAGCACCACGTTTTTAGCGCTGAACATACTACCAGGGACATTCTGTCTTTTATGGCCCAGGTTCAGGGTCACAACATGCCCAGTAAGGCCCTCAGAGTCAATCTTTAAAAGTTTGATTGAGTTACTGTATTATTACCCCACGCTGACACCCCTCACAGTTCTCACAGTTCCCCTATAATGTGTTTTTCAGAACCGTCCATGTATTTACCTGTAGCTCCAATCATGAGCAAACACAGGAAGTCTCTGAATCTGCTTGATGTGCCTCAACATCAGGGTTCTCAGCATACCAGGGCAAGAGTTCTCAATATCATCATCAATCACAATAACGAAAGAGAAAGCAAAGCATTTCCTGTTTTGTATCAGACAAAGCCAGTTTGCGTCAGCTTTTCAGCTAACATGAAACATTTTCAGAATGTTAGCTAATGTTCTCTCAAAGTTGTCACAAAAAACTTGCTAACTTTAGCAGAACATTTTTAACATTATATAACAAATATCAAAATGTTATTCTTGAGTAGTTAGTGGAATGTTTTAAAAATGTTACAGAATTAACAAATAATGTTTGAATAACGTTTTTAAAACAAGCAAAAAAGGTAATACTATGTCCAAACAACTGGATGTTTTGAACCAGTCTAGAACTTTTTAGAACATAAAAAAAAAAATTACGGTAAAATGCTAGAAAATGTTTAACGTTTTTGTAATTAATGGAAACATTAGGGAAACACTTTTACTAAAATTGTTAGCTGGGTTAGCGCAGTTTGTCATTGCATTTATAATTATGTGTATTTGTCTGCAAACCTCACAAGACTGATAGTGTCGACCTGCACTTGCCGCGTGATGCTCATGGAAACACAGACTTCGCCTATCTGGTGGACCAGCTGAAACATTCTCCAACCCTCCAAGACCAGGCAGACATCCTCTATGTGCTTTATGCTATGAAGTGAGTGCACACAAACACATGCCACGTTTTAAAATGAACTATTAATGGTAATATTAATAACTCACAGTTACAATCATTTGAAAGTGAATCCTCACTCATATAACCATGTGTCGTGTTACTGTATGTCTGTGTCTGTGTTGTGTAGGGGTCCGGAGTGGGTGGTGAATGTGTCAGGTCAGGGCGAGACCACGGTTCGATCACTGCTGGAGGAGCTGTATGTTCGGGCCGGGGCGTATAAGGAATGGGGTCTCATCCGCTACATCTCAGGCATCCTGAAGAAGAGGGTGGAGGTCCTAGCTGAAGTGAGAGCCTAGTCATATATCCATCGTATATCCATCATATACCTCCAGTTTTTTATAATGTAATAATGTACAACATAAAAGCCCTTTGCATATCAGTAGATGACCAGCTGTTATTCGATACTTAATAAATTTCATAATAAATCAGCCATTGTTTTTTTCCTCAGTAGCATCAGCAGTTATAACATCAATATTTGCTTTGTGTAATGGTGCATTTTCACCACTAGATTTGAATTGTATAATCACATAGAGCAGCTTACTGAAAAGGTTATTGTGTATTGTATTGTTACTGTGTTGCGTTATTAAGTAATTGTGTGTGTGTGTGTTCAGGCCTGCACAGATCTGATCTCCCATCACAAACAGCTGACCGTCGGTCTTCCTCCTGAGCCCAGGGAGAAGGTCATCACAGTGTGAGTGTCTTCAGCACTGATCCAGGACCTGTTTGAGATGCTCCTTCATGAAATAATTTCAGTATAACTAACAGAATGACCCTCTCATTTAGCCCCCTCCCCCCTGAGGAACTGATCAACTTGATCTATGAGGCCAGTGGTCAAGATATTAGCATTGCCGTCCTCACACAGGTAATGCTAATTCAGAGACCTACAGTATCATGATGTTGCCACTTTTCCCAC
Organism: Ambastaia sidthimunki; assembly: GCA_036877625.1. Lineage (NCBI taxonomy): Eukaryota > Metazoa > Chordata > Actinopteri > Cypriniformes > Botiidae > Ambastaia > Ambastaia sidthimunki. The sequence continues at coordinate 8,908 of JAZGTK010018026.1, forward strand.
TTAAAAGTTAAGAAACTTCTCAGTGTCATTTTACTAAGTTCACAAACACACATTTAAGTTCAAGTTTTTGCGTATTGACCTCTTTGTTCCTCTCAGGAGATCATGGTTTATCTGGCCATGTATGTGCGCTCACAGCCGTCTCTGTTTGGGGACATGCTACGCCTGCGTATCGGCCTCATCATGCAGGTGATGGCCACAGAACTCGCTCGCAGTTTACACTGTTCTGGTAAGAACCGTCAGAGGCCGAATCTTAAATCGTCCCCTAAACCCTCTTTCACTATTTCCTACATTACCTTGCTGTTATAGTAACTAGTGACAGAAGTTGAGACACAGAATGCATTTGGCATGAGCCTCAAGGTGCATTATGGGTATTCTCTAGCTGTTGAGTGTACATCAGTTGTTGAAGTGCATTATGGGATTGAATGACTGCACTTGATAATGGTTTTGGGCACTGCTACAAAATGGATCTTCCCTGAAATAGTGCACTATATAGGGTATAGAGGATGATTTCAGACACATTATGTAGTATAGAGTTCTACACTGCAACTGAGTGCATGAGTGAATCTAAATGCGCCCCCTGCAGGTGAGGAGGCGTCAGAGAGCCTGATGAGTCTCAGTCCATTCGACATGAAGAATCTGTTACATCACATCCTGAGCGGGAAAGAGTTTGGTGTGGAGAGAAGCAGTGAGTGTTGAAGAAATCAGCCTTCATAAGTTCACATATAAACTTCTATACAAGAGTTTCATAGTTTAGACACGTTGTTGTTCTGTTCTTTAATAAACTCTCTGTGTTGTGCAAAAGTGCGTCCCATTCAGTCTACAGCCATCAGTCCTGCTATTTCCATCCATGAGCTCGGACACACAGGGGCCACCAAGACTGAACGTACAGGCATCAGAAAACTGAAAACCGAAATCAAACAGGTGGAGTAAGAAACGTCTGTAAATGATTAATGAAGTGTTTAATAAATCCTGGTTTGTTATCTTTAACCTGCCGTTTAAGTCGATGAGAAACACACTTGCTTACTTTAAATAACATATGCATCATTTTATTTCCAGCTCGATGACTCCCGACCCATAAGTGTGGGTTGAGTTTGTAATATTTCTTGTAGGAATGCTAACACTGTAGAGTTGCTTACACTGTATCTGTCTTGCACCACATTTGTCTAGATCCATGAAACAATTAATAGCATGAACATTCAGAATATTATTCTGTTTGCCCATATCATACATGTTTTTCATGCGCATACACACAACGTTCGTTTTGAGGGTCTCAGTTTGTCATTATAATGCTGTTCTGTGTGATCCTTCAACTGTTGAAGTACAACTTAAACAGTTCAGTGGAATTGCAGAATTCATCTGAAACGGTCTCCATTTTTCTGTTCATTTTCAATGTGTGTATGTTGTGCTTTTATCGCCGTAGATCTATAGCAGCAGTCACTCCATCAGCAGTAATTTTACTTCCCCTCGTTCAACGGTAACTCAACGCCATCCAATCTGTCCAAACTCTGTCCAGAATGTGCTGGGTTGAGCTCTTTACCATTTCTAAATCAGTCAATACAGTCTGGAGGGATAGATTCAATTCTTTAATTCAAAATTCTAAGCATATGTAGAGGTTAATCTGAGGTCCCTTGAGGCAAATCTCTGCACTTGGCAGCCATGTTTTCAACGTCTTCTGGCAGCTATTTCAGTCATACAGGATCAAGTCTTGTCTACCTGAATGGGGGATAACTGATATCTTTAAAATCGCTGACTAAAGTCACAATAAAACAATACATTTCCAACTAACTATTGAACCTCAACTGTACTGTTAATTGTTTCTTAACCTCACATTTTACTAGTCCCTGGAAACATTCTGTGCCCCTCCCACTACAATCTTACTGTTTTTGATTGACGATTGGCTGTTCCTGTTGAAAGGCGGGGCTTGATTCCCTAGAGTGGCCAAATTGAGAATTGTGGTTTCCCCCATTCAAAGTAACAGAACTGCGACATCTTGTTAATTCTATAACCTTTGTTTGAGGATTTCTGAGTTGTGACTGAGTTGAAATGGGATGAACTTCCAGCCGCGGTGCTGCGTAAAATTTGTAACGTGCATCGCAAAACACTTCAATCTTGCCTTGTTCACACTCGTGGCCGTTTCACTCACCAATCACATGGGCTGATATTATGACATCATATTCGTGTTTTCCGTAATTCTTGCTTGCTAACCCTGTAAAGTCACGCTTTTGCGCATCTTAAACGTGCTAGTTCGTGCTTTGTTACGTTGTGTATTTAAACACAAATGTTGACAATACAAATCTGAATCTAGAGGTGCAGCAGTCCTTCCACTCCCAGTGGGATTCTGTCTCCGACCGGTACAGGTGATTCCCACCTTCAGTGGGAGGAGCGTCAGGGCCAGTGGCTGAGACGACGCAGGCTGGATGGAGCCATAAACAGGGTCCCCATGGGGTTCTACCAGAAAGTCTGGAAGATCCTGCAGAAATGTCACGGCCTCTCCATTGCTGGTTATGTTTTGCCTTCTTCCACCACCAGCGAGGTACATCCACAACTGCACATGTTCCATCGTTGACCGGTAGATCGTTGTGTTAGCAACGCAAAGGTCATGGGTTTGAATCCCATCTGCATCTGCATGTAGAGACCACACAAATGTTGTGGATCTCAGTATTTATCCTTGTATAAAGCCTCACCCCATAGACTTTCCTTTTAAATGCGTTATTGCATGCAAAATTTCAACTTGTTTTTACAATTGATTGTAATGAATAAAATGTTTTGCTGTAGATGACGGAGGGAGAGATAAAGTTTGCAGTGCATGTGGAGTCTGTCCTCAATCATGTCCCACAGCCAGAGTACAGACAGCTGATCGTTGAGGCTGTTATGGTGCTGACTCTTGTGGCCGACATGGAGCTTTCCAGTATCGGAGGAATTATTCACATTGATCGGATAGTCCACATGGCCAATGATCTCTTCCAGCACGATCAGGTGACTTCCTGTTTCTTTTGAACCCTGTTTTTACATCAAATCATATGGTGCTCTGCTCATATGTTACTCGGTTTACGTTGAAACTATGACTATTTTCATAGTTATAACTATGGAATGATGTAAATGGAAATATGGGAATTATGAA
>JAZGTK010018027.1:0-12028 GCA_036877625.1 Ambastaia sidthimunki
TATTATCAAATTGTAGAATACAGTTTTAACAAACCTTAAATTTAAAGGGACACCGTCACATTAGTTAAACTAGCCTTGTATTAGTCTGATTAGCCTAGTAAGTTTTCTTCTCACATTTAACCGTGTATGTGCATGACGGTGTTACCAGGTCTGGCATCTGATAGTTGAAACCTAAGTTAATCATAAAGTAAACTTTGACAATCTTGTAGATAACTGTGTACAACAATGCCTTGTGTTTTACCTGTAAAATAACCATTTTGAATCAATAAGGTTGCATGACCTTATTCTCCATACCCATTCACTTCACAGCTGTTAAAAGAGTCAATGTGCTAATCTGCTTTGCAGTTATGCTAATTAACGAGCAATAGATCCCAGCCTTTTTTATTTATGAGGGCATTGTGTAAACCCAAACACGCCAAGATTGTTTTTTTTTCCAATCTTGGCTTGGTCATTACTTATGGTAAAATCCCCTAAATCATGTAAAATACCATATGCACAAGTAGATTTGATTTTGGCATGTAACAGTTTTTTGAAGTTGCCTGTAGCTTTACTGGCAATGTAGCAATGCAAAAGTCATGGATTATATTCCCAGGGAACACACAAATTTCAAATTAAAAATGTTTACTCTTAATTTGCTAAGTGCATAAATGTAAAGGTCCTTGTTATGCAAGAACAGAGTCTTATCTACATTAAAGTGTGTGTACACCTTATTAATTTGTAATACTGAGACAACAATGTGAGGTATTATTTATCCTTAGAGCACACCACGTGCCAAGATTTAACACTTTGGGTCAGGGGTTTGTTGAAATCCCTAACACATGCATTAGGAATAGTAATAGACTTCCTTAATAAGCTATAAAAGGCAATAAAATGTTGTGGAGAAAGTATGATCAGTGCAGTTTTAATAGGTCCAGGAGAAAGACCATGAACAATGGCAGCCTAACAGTTAAAATTACAGCCAATGAGAAAAACGAAACCTCAGTCCCAGGGTGACAGAGGGTGTGGTCAATTTGTGACATCACAATACCTCTCTATCATCACTCTGTTCTTGAATAAAACACTTTACCACAGATGGTTGCAGGGGAATATTCTGACAATTAGCATATTTTAAGTTTAAAAAACTAACCAAGCAACTATTTGTCCTGCCACAGTTGTGTTAGGTGGTATATAGAAATACTTTAAAGCTACGTATTAATCATTTTGATATTCTAATAGTCACCCTAAACCAAATCAGTCTTTAAAGATAGGAAAGAATAGATCAACATTCATTTGTGCCAGACGACAGGCAGATTGAGTGAGGGAACTCCAGTTCAGACCCGGTCACATGGCCCACTCACTCCCTGTTTCTGGTGCCACTCTGATGTAACAGGGCCTTAATTAAGCAGCAATCGATGCTGTGGGACGACACTGGAGCCTCCTGAGAGAACACTGTCATGGTAACCGCAGGTCTCCGCAGCCCTGCCTTTTTGGCTGCACGTTTACAGCCATGACACATTGCTGGCCCTCAGCACCATCTGAGAACACAATTAAACCCTGACTGATTGAATAATCTAATATGTGAATGACCAACAATCACTGCAATAGGAAATGTTGTTACAGAGCAATTTATTCTATATAGGTTTCTGCCATAGATACTGAGTCATTTAGGTGCTCAGACAAAGCTTCTTATAAACAAGAGACTATTTACAAGATCTCCAAAAAACTACACAGCTTCACATGCCTTGTGTATTGTATTCTCAGAAGAGGTCACAAATTAACGGGCATTTCATGCTAAATTACATTTCTTTTGAAAATCTTTTGAAATAAAACAGTTTAGTTACTGTGTAACTTTCAGCTTTCAAAAGTTACAGTGTAACGTTTAAAAATCAGAACTCCCACGACGGAAAAAAAAAATCAGTGACAGGGCTGACACCTCTGTGTAGCTTTTCAAAGGATCCCACCATTAGAAAAGAGTGGCTGATGTTTATTACATATCAAGGTCCCTGATCACGTCACTCTGACCTTAACAGTTTGTGCAGTACATTTCAGCCTGGAATGCCGTGTGAACCCTTCACAATGTAATGCAGACTTTGCAGAAAGACATTTAATAATGAGGCAGCTGCAATCCATAAATAAGCATTATCTGTTAATACTGGAAATACTGAGTGTGTCTGACAGTGTTATTGCGTTAACACAGAAGAACTATACATTGTATTTGAGTGAATCATGCTTTTATAAATATCATAATCCAGGAAAAACATTATTGATGCATTAATGGCCGTTGCATTGTATTTCTCACAGTCTTATCTAACAGGATAGTACAGTAGACATGTCAGACAGCGAGTCAATAGAGCTTTGTTCCCTGTAGCCCAAGTACAAGTACATTAAAAATAATTCACCAACTGTTAACTTACACTTAAAAAGCTATATAAAATCACAATTCTATCAATATGAACCATCTTAAGCATTGTGTTTAGTTTTGATATATTTGGAGGTCATGGAAACATAAGGCTATTCCAACGTCAAACAAAATGTTATGCCAGCATGACTCGCTAGCATAACATACGCTCTTGTCTCAAGTAGACATACACTGTGTTCAAACATCTAGTACTTTATCTTATCTCCACGTCTGTGACAAACGGGCCCAGTTACATTCCCACTGTATAGGTTTACTTTGCTACAAGTAAGATGCATTCGTTTCCAAGTGAAGCTTCAGTTACTGTATTTTGGCACCTGGAGCTGAAAGCCAGTCAGTCATTGACAGACGGTCAGTTGAACTTTGTCAGCTGATACGATCTTTTGGCATCGTAAATTATTCATGAGCTCCAACACCATAAAAGACTTAAGTACACTTAAGAGAAGTGGACCTCTGTGTATCTCACACAAAAAACAAACAGCTATTTTTTCTCTTCAGCCTTACCTCAAGTTAGTTTCACAACTAAGAAGTTCTAATAGACAATTGTTAATGGATGCAGTAATAGAAAACAACAGTAGATATTAAAGGGACTTTTACAGCATTACTACACAGGAAAAGCAAAATTAATGACATTGAGAATTTGATCTGTTCTAATAATACAGCACACTGCAATTTCACACATTTGCAAACAACCGAGTTGTTTGGTCAAGCAAGTTTTTTTTTCTTGACAGCTTCCTTGTATACACAGACATCTGAGTCACAGAATCTGGTTACATTGAACACAATGTTCAAAACACAAAGGAACTGAAAAGGCAAAACCCAGAAACAGGGTTCAGATCAAAATGGCAACACAGTCACAAATACCAGAAATGTATTTGTGACTCACAGAAACATTCGTAAACTACTTTTACATTGAACCTAAATAAATAATATTTCTCTTAGAAAAATTAGATGCATGTGGTTTAGTTTTGAGACCATAATCATGAAACTATTATTTGATTGAAACAGTAATAAAAATCATAATCATATATGCTTTTGATCTGACAAATGACAAAATGGACAATGAAATTAAACATTCATACATGACCAAAGGGGGCGTGGGGACAAAAAACATTAAAGTCTGATTTATGGTCAGTCCAAAACCTCATTGGGTGCGTTCTTGAGGCTGCAGGACTTGGCAGAAATCTGCGGTGAAGTTCTTCATCTGAACCCAGAGGAGATGGTTTAACAAAATTCTTTGGTGTACAGTTTCATATAAGTGGATTGGATTGCTGGGAAACAGTGATGGAAAACCATAATACATCAAATTATGGACTCATATATATTTCTCATTAAGCATGAAGGTTTTTTAGAGCACTGAGAGTAACACCAGACCGGGCAACCTAAGTAGATGTTTCAACGCAACCATGATTTGTTAATAATTCCATTAACTATTGTACATTATTACATTTCCACCCTATTAATTTAGCACCTTAATAATATATATTCCTAAAAATTTAGTTTAATAAACTATACAACAAAAACTTTTGGTCACATATTAGTGAGTATTTCTTAAAATTAAAGCCTACCATTTATTACAACAAACTGAGTGTTTATCTTCTACTACACGTTATAATTACTTTTACATTTATTCATTTGGCAGACACTTTTATCCAAAGTAACTTGAAGGGAATTTAAGATATACATTTTGTATCAGTACTTGTATTCCCTGGGATCGAACCCACAACCTTTGCGCTGCTAACGCAATGCTCTACCAGCTGAGCTACAGGAACACACATAATAATAACAACCAGTCAGTATTTAAGCACCGCAGGCCTTAAGCACACATAATACAATAACAGTTCCCTTCATTTCGAGTTGACATGACGAAAGTAATGACTTGCAGTTCAGTGAATAAGTCAAGATCTGCTCAGAACGTTTTAGTCAGTAAATGAGTCATTAGGCTGATTAGAACTGATAACTGGTGGGTCTGAGACTGAGATTTTTGAGTCTGTTTGATGGATTCATTAAAAAGAAGTGGCTCGTAAAGGTCATTCATTCGAGAGGTGGACCACACCGGTCGCACTGCATGTTCATTGTTGCGTGCAACTGGCGTGAACATTGCATTTTGTATTATTCTGCGACACCCAGGCCTCCTTTTTCATCACATTTAATTCAAATGACGCTTAACCATAACTTTTTTGCTGTGGTGCTGTAAATGTAGTACAAAATAGTACAGTATCAGTGTCTGTCTGTAAGGATTGATGATTCTGGTAAAACCGTGTAACTGAATGTCATAAAAAATGTTCAGTTGGAAGTGGCTACAACCAGTTCTTGGTTCCCAACTCTACCCACAAACAACTGTGATTTATCTCATGTGTCTCTTAAAGGGGCCCATGGACTACAACACAAACAGGCCCGAACTGAGTTGGTTCAACCCTTCACGAGGTATGATAAATCTCTCTGATGATAATATTCAGGTCTAATGTTAGATAAGTTCATATGCTTGTTTCTTTTGTCCCACCACAAGACACACCGTTTTGTGGCACTTCTCCCTGCTATGGCCCCTCTCTGCATCAGAAATAAACTTTACAAGACTCTCCTGGTCCTTCTCTCCTCAGTGCCATTTGGTAAAGCATTACATGGCACTAAAGTGCCTTCGGCAGCCAGAGCAACAAGGGACAAAGAGTGAAAAAAGTGGGGAAAGGAGTGGTTAGTAAAACATGCTGGATCTAGACAGACTAACCTCACCATTAAGCACTGACCTCTCTTTCCAAGCTCTGCACTACAGATCACCAAACTGTGCCATCAGAAGTCATAAAACAAGCTGATTTGCGCTTACAAATGTCAAGATCTTACAGTACTTTCCAGCCCCACTTAATGTAATCTTGTGTTGTACAGGACGATAATAATTACATACACAAATTACAGGACATTAAAGAAAAACACGCCTGTCTTCAAACTCAGATGGCAATGATGAACATTATGTTCTCTTTATGAACAACACAAACACTGCAGACTGCATTTCTCAACATTACACCCTGTCTTTTATTCACACGATCTATATAGAGGAACATTTATCCCCAAAATGTAGTGATTATATGGGGCAGAGCTTTTTCTAGCATGTAGGTGTTCTTCCTTTTAATACAAACTCAGTCAAAGAATTGCAGCTTTTGGCCATATGACCCACGTCATCTTAAATAGTCCAAAAGTGTAATCTTGAAGACTACACTAAATTAGGACAAAACAGGTCAGAACAAACTATGAGACAATTCATTTGTCAACTTATAGCACAGGGTGAACTACCTGTTTGTTAAATTCAACACTTTGAATGAATGTTTACTATGTAAAGAATATCAGAAAGATCCTTTATGTTAAAGCTGTGCTTGGTGGGGACCTAGAGTTAGTATACAAGCTCTAACATTGAGCTATATGTGTTCATATGCAGCCAATGTAAGCTCAAATCAGACTTGAGGTGTATCCCCCGTTATTTAATGTCCTTTCTTAACTGTACAATAAATAATAAAATGACAACACAATGTATTCAGCCTTATTAACAAATTAAGAAATCCACTGGCATCCACAATTAATTTCCTATAAGCAGATAATATACACAATGTGTCTTAGCACACAGTTCTGTTATATGTGTGTTTATTGTGATATGTGATTTGGTGAATGGAAATGCATGGGTGGTAACCACTCCCATTTACGCAAAGCAGAAATCACAATCACCAAAGTGTTTACCCTACACTGAATTAAGTACCAGTTTATCCCAAACACACATAATAACTGTGTTTTACTTCTCATGCTTAGCAGTGTTTATCAAACACAGACATGCAACCCACAGGAGCAACAAGAAGGGATGGAAAAAGACTTAAAACCATATAACAGCCATTTATCTAGTGAGTTACAGAACATATAGGATTAAAGACAATAAGTGTAAATGTTTGTACAAGAAAGTGCTGATATACAACATGTCACAGAGCATTCAAAAACCAACCACACACTCTCACGCTCTTTCTCTTCCTCTTTGTGCGTGTGAGAAAAAAGAGGGAGGGGCTGGGACAAGGGTGGGGCTGTCATAGCTTTTTCCATGGGCCAATGATTGAGCAATCCATTCTGACCTTGTACAGGTCACAACACTGGAGCCATGTTTAGCAAAGTCATTTCATAAACTGCATCTAACGGGGGAGCATCAACTTATAACTTATATAAACTGTAAATTATTCACCAGATTATGCACTTATCATGATATGAAGTTATTAATTTACTAAATTATTAAAGTGAATAACTCTTCTTAACTGTAGCAATAAATCCATTTAATTTGTGGCACCTATTTTATTATTTTAATTGACCATTCCTTCATTATGCATATGTACTGTAAATGAAATGCTGGGATGAGCAGTTTTTTTCTTGTTTGTGTTAACATGTTTCTTGTAGCAACAGGACATTTCTTGTAGCAGTTGAGGTGTGACTATCAGATGGGCCCATCCCTCATTATAAAAACAAAGCCAACAGCCAATAGCATTTAGTTGACATCACACTCGTGGGCAGTGGTTTGTTACTTGTCATTGCTAGTCAGAGGTAGTGGAGTTCTCATTCAAAAGAACATTTTACTTAAAAAATTGCCAGTGCAGAATCAATTTCTGGAGTTATTTTTTCTAGATGAGAAACACTATTTATGTTAAATGCATTAAAGGGCTAAAAGTAAATTACACTAAGGAAAATCTCAAAGTAAGGCATGAAACCAAAGCCACAAGACTTTAATACTGATTTGTGGGTTCTTTAAAACTGAAACACTAGACTTCACAGAGCCCATAGTCCACCTTTGTAACCATACTAGCTCACAGGAAATGGACCGTAAGGAAGCTTTTTACTAAAAATGACAAAGTCCACATTATTATCAAACCTTTTAGTACGGTATATAGGGCAGATGAACCCTGGTCCAAGGACTCCAAGAATCAAGGATTGTAATTCTTATCTAAGGGAACATCAAAACAGTGTACTGAAGGTACCAGGCTTGCTTTGTCAGTAGTAGCAAACTAGATGGTGGCCACCAAGAACCGAAACAGTTATCATGCAACATGAGTGAGCAGACTTATCTTTTGGACAAGATTAAAACCTTGATGGAGGTGTACATTTCTACAAGCTGCGCAGACACAAAGCAGGTTTTTACCTGGGGGGTACAGGTGATATGCTTTCAGAGTGCTTCAGAGTACATGATACATAAGGTAAATGAGGTTACCGAGTCCAAGAGACTGAGGGACCATTAATTCTTCCGTTACTCTTACTTACAGCCTTGATATGACCTTGAAGTCACAGCTGAGACTTTATACATTGTACGCTATGTACCTTATACTGTATATAAGAACTACAGTTGCTATATTAACAGTTATATAAAGAGTTAAAAGATTATCAGACTTTTTGTGAAGCTAAATTACTGCTTATTATGCAGCATGTGATACAATTTGTCACTCACAGGGTCTGCTGGTCCACAGAACTCACGGAAGGCTTTGGGCGCGTCAACAGCATGGATCTCCAGGGCCATGCATGGTCCAGAACAAAGTTCATCCACCATGTTCTGCAACACAATAATCAAGGGTTAACTATTCTCCCCACTCTACCTGCTGTGTCTGTACCAATGAAAGAGCTCATTATTTAAACAGACCTTGGGATAACATTGGAGCAGCTGGAGGACTCAGGTTACCAGTCCACCTCTTAATAAAGATAAAAATTAAAGGACATCAAAGGTAACAATTGTTGCTACTGTTCTTTGCCCAGGTTATTCGAACAAGACTAGTTTTTATTCCGCTTTAATCTGGATTGATGAGTTGGCCTTTGGTGTTATAACCGGGTGGGGTTTTTAGAATAACTTGGGAAGTGTCTACCAAGCACAGACCACTAAACTGCCCATGAACCTTTTCCACATCCTCCATATCTAGTTACATTGTCCACAATAACATCTTTTTAGCTTAATATTTCAAAATTTATAAGTACAGAGGAAGTTGAGATCTTCTGTTTTTGGGTCTCCAAGACAACTTGCAACAAATATAAAAAAAATCAAAACAGAGAAAAAACAAAAGGAACATTTAAAGATGAAAGCAACAATCACAATCATTATATATCTACTAAATGACCATTATAAAGTATTTATTACCAACATGAGTAACTGGCTGGTGTAGGGTTATCATTAAAGAATGAAGTTAGAGAAGCTGATCATGGGCTTCCCTATTTCAGCCAAAGTCTCTATTTCACTATCAGTGGCAACCTCTGTAATCGCTACCCAAGAACAGCAGGGCTGTTACATGTGACCTTCTGTTACATTTAGTACACGTGTGATAACAATAAGGAATATATACCGTTTTATAATACCTGTTATAAGTTATTATCTTAAAAAGGAATAATTACGGGTTTATTCCTCTCATGTAGGCCAGATTTCAGGTTACTATAAAATTACTACTAACAAACATTGTATAATGAGATTGGTAGCTCTGTTACATTGAGTGGTGAGATGGTAACATGGCTGAGATGGTAAGACTGTAACATATCTGCTTGCCACTATTGGTGTGTTCCAGCAAATAGAGCCACTATACTGAAATGAGTATGTTAACAGAACAACATCATTGCCATTAGCAAAGAAATGATAGAATCAAATCATATTTGGTTTTAGTTTGACACAAACATTTCCACTTGCAGTGTGCAGTCTGTGCTTTGGTAAATGTGAGGCAATCAGTATGTTGATGAGATGGTTTGCATGGCAACAACCAAGGCCTTGTACTCCAAAACAGCCTCTGGCCTCAATTACCCAGAACTGAAAATGGTTTATTTTTGGTCCAGAAGTTTTGGGTGAACAGTATTTAAATAAATCATTGCTATTCGGCTAAAAGGCAAGAGAGCATTTTACTGAAGCTAAACAGTAAACAGATACATAAAGCTTGTCCTGTGATGAAATCCTGTGGCCAGAAGAGGCAAATTGTCACTGGACAAGCATTCATATAGTTTTATATGCCCTGTCTGTGCCTTTACAGAGGTCACCGAGGTTGCAGTTACGACATAGCTGAATGGTTCCCCAATCAATGTTTCAGGGACTACACCCACTTCTCTCAATGAATAATTAAACATAACTGAAATCTCATCTGATCCACACAAGGCAACTTCATTTACTCTGACATGACTTTTGAATTGTCACTATATACGGTATATAGTGCCCATAACAAGAGGTGAATGCTTTAGTTCAATACTTTTTTTAAAAGCACAGAGAAATGAGCAACCTATACTTACAGTGTACTCTGCTACAACCCCTTTATAAACTTCCAAAAACTCCTCAGCGTTGACTCGATCCATGTTAAACTGCAGAACAGAAATGTTTAAAAAAAAGCACAAAACAATTTCAATTATCTGTACCTAAAACATCAGAGGTTTGTATTTACATTATTAAATATAGTCAAAATAATGTAATGTATCATGAGACAGAAAGGTGGATATCACATCATCACTGCTGATTTAAACATTTTATTAACACACATTTTCAAACAAAATACCAAACCAATAATAATGCAATAATTCTACAAATACATTTATCCAGGAAAAAAGTTAATTTTTATCACTGTGTAATATTCTTTGTGTAAACCACAAACTCAGCACTGGATATACATGCTTTCTAATGGTAACAACACTATCATTGATCCACTCTAGCCAGGGGCATTTCTCTGTACACTATTTTCAGCAGGGTCATGTGACTGAGCTGCTGGCCTGTAATTGGTCAGCTAATGACTTATTTGGACATGTGGGAGGATTCTGATCTGGTCACTGATTACATGGTCAATGGTGGGTTCAGGTTACATCAGCGGAACAAAACAATTGAGTTTACTGTCGGTTTATATAATTTCATTGTCTGGAAAAGTCATTTTTCTTTTTTTTACTTTCCTATGTCTTCTCAGTTTTATTAAAAAGTGTAAATGAAAATGTGAATAAAGTTTTTACATTTATATGTTAACATGAACCAATTTGTAATATTTTACGTTTTTCTTTAATAAACAACATCAGTAGATAAAAACTGAAATCATATAATTCAGATTTCCCTAAAACACTCACCATTTGCAGAGCAGAGATCTCAAATCCATTTTCTATGATTGACTTAAGAATCTTTCCCGTCAATGCTGGGAAAACGAGAAAAGACAATCTAAATAAAAGATGCTAATTTTAAACAACCTTAAAATGCAGTCATTGGTTGCATCTACATTTATTAAAACTACATTAAAGCAAATAGCAAGCTCTGTTGTTGACATGGTAATACACAAATCACACATCAACAGGTCAACACAGATAACAGGCTGATAATAAATTGTTGCTCACAAACAACTATATAAAAGCATTTTTTTTTTACAAGTCATTCTTTCTGTATTAGTACTACATGGGTGTAAACATCAATTTAGGGACTTTTAGTCTGTGGTAAGCACAAGATAACTGGTGACAACAGGTGCATATCAATAACTGAGCAAAAAGGTTAAATATAATGCTTTAGTCCTATAAAAGTCAATTAAAAAAACTTAATATTAATAATATTAATATTCAATAGTGACTTAATGGTGTACTCCTTTCACCAGTAGCAGCACCAAATAAACAAAAATAAAACCGAAAAAAATGTTTCTAAACAATCCCCCTTCTGCCATTGGTCAATCAAACAGACAATCCCACCTCAAACTGACACCATTTGTTGGGTCGATGTTGCCATGACAGGCTGGTTATGATTCACAAACAAACAGAGCAATGTTTTAATATGGCATGTTTACAGTTCTCTGGGGAATTAATCTATGAATGGCTGAGTTAAGCTTAAAATAAGCTTGTTAAGATAAGATAAGGGAACATATTGTAACACTTTTAAGGGCAGCAAGTATAGTCTCTAAATATTCACATGGTTTTAGAAACATAAACTGCACTTCTAAGAGGAGACTACCCATTAGAAAAGGTCTAATGATTAAGAACTCAAGATGCTAACACAGGTTTCAAGTCTAATACCAATTAGCAGTAATCTATGAACTCATGTGAGCTATATGCTCCTGCTATATTATATTTAAACCTGCAGTTAAAGAACTATAAGGTGCACTGAATAAAAAGCATCTGTTAAGTGTCAAGAATTTTGACCTTCTGTTTAACCGATATAATCATGCCAAGTTAAAGGCCAACAAACAGTTCATGAGATCGTGAAGGGACTTCAAAGAAGAGACTTTGATCTCAATAATGTGAGAACGAGTCAACTTCTGCTCCTTTGGACTGAGTGCAGAAAGATTTTATTAATAAAAGGAACAAAGTGTGTCTATCAGCAGAGTTAGAGCTTTGTAGTTTTTATTTCTGACACGGTCAGAGGTATCAAACAATAAACTGCTGTGTGTCATGTTTCCACAGCATTAAAATTAAAAACTTTAAATGCAGCTATTTAAAGATGAACTGCGTTTTTATTCTTCTCATAAAATATAACATTTTTATTAACAATATCATTTGCTCAACAGCCGAACGAGTCTGACAGTCACTGTTTGTGGAAGTTGAGCTTAAAGTTAACAATTTATGATATGAACTGAGTGACCTGACTTGTCTTAAAGAGACTTTGGTTTCACGCAACATAATTATTTAAATATTGATGTTTTATATAAATAC
>JAZGTK010018028.1:0-12027 GCA_036877625.1 Ambastaia sidthimunki
ACACCATTTTCCCAAACTTTCCCAAATTGCAACAAATGTTGCAGTTAGCAACATCCTCAAATTCAAAATTCAGCATCTAGAGAAAAGTTGTTTCTTACTTTTCGTATGAAAGTGTGTCGGACACGAGTACTGTCCCATCCATCTGCTGTGGTAAATCCTTCACTGTCACCTGTAATAAACTTCAGTCTTCAGTCTCAAAACTGTACTTAAGTACCATTAATGTAATGCAGAATGACTCTCATTTATGAGTGTTCCCTACATCTGTATAAACTATCCTACTGTAGACTAGCGTACAGTATGGCTGGGCAACATAAAATATTCCCTGTATAAAATGATGTTATTATCTGAAAGATAAAGACTGCAGAGTGAAATAAGAGACAACTAGCAAAACTTGAAACTATGCAGAAAATAGGTTGCCATAGACAACGAAAATATTTTACAGCAAAATGCCACGATTGACAAATCAGACTGAAGTATTTTAAAACGGCATGTAATAAATTGCTATATACAAAACTATTTGAATCTATTTGAGCTAATAAATTAAACAGACTACATTTTGAAAAATGGTGTTGACTTTTATGCAGTTCCATGGACTATGTAGGATCTGCTTTCCTTTTCAATTTCCAGATCAATGCATTGCTTAAGCAATAAACTCCAGTTTGTATTCTCCAGTAGTAGCAGTAATTATCATACCTGAAGCAGTGGGAATGACAGGGATGGGCATGGGTGGCATAACTGGTGGGGGGTATCCTCCAGGCTGTCCTGGATACATATTATTGGGTTGTGGGTAAGGCGGTGGTCCCCCATATGAGTTGAAGCCATATGCAGGGGCAGAAGGGGGGTAACCTCTCCCAGCATCAGGGTTTGAGAGAAGCCGGGAATCATCATAACCCGGAGGAAAATCAGACCTGGACATGCTGCTTTAATAAATCCTGGCAGAGAGGAGAAAACCATCTTTATTATTTGTGGTAATGAAAGTGCTCAAAAACCCAAATTAAAGCTGCAATGTGTAACTTTTGTCTCTTTATTGCCGTCTTGCTGTTTGAAACATAAAATTGCAGGTTACTTTACACATGTTTAAGTCAAATGAAGCCAAACTTGCATTTACTGCAAAATTCAACCAAACAGCTAAAAATATAAACCATTATTATGAACTTACCACTGCTTATAAACTTATGGTACGGTAACAGTCCCAAAAAAGCCATTAGTAATTCACATTTTTTACTTTATAAATAGCTATGTTTACCAAGAAAATGCAACATGCCAAAGTGTCTAAACTGCTTTTAAATAAATTCACAAGCTAAACTTGGAAATGACACTTTGATCCATTCTGTCAATTATTGAGCATTGATATAACCAGACCAGCGGAAATCTGCAGACTTTACTCTCATTTTCAGAGCTGCTTTTGCAGATGTTGCAGAATGAAATTAAACATGTTCACAGGGGTTGTGTATAACTTTAAGTGTAACAAGTGTTTAGATCTGCGAGCACAGATTTTGTGTGGGCCCAACCATAAATTTTATTTAAAAAATGGTATATCATTTAAATTATGTTCGTTTACATGGACCCTGAAATTAATAACCCTGACAAACATTGGCTTTCACTGCCTTTAGTATCTATATACTTTTACAGAACTTTACAGTAATAATTTTGAGGGCACTAATACAGTTTGTAGAATATTTCTGAGGTGATCACTAAACATATTTTCCCATCACAACTTCTGTAGTAATAATAGAAATGTGATATGTAAGTGTACAGAAAGTGGACAGAAAATTTCAGAATGCTACTTCCCTTTTTAAAGGTTTATTTCAATCCCTACAATCAAGTGAATGAAAAATACAAATTATGTTTTGGTGTTACATTTTAATGTAATGAGACAGAATACTTGCAATAAAATGAATAGGATGAATCTGTGGAGGGTGAAAGTCCTGCCTTACAAATAAAATAGCCAATCACGTGGCTGCCTGAATGTGTCTTAGCGGAACCAGCTTGAAAAATACACTGCATTGCACCATTAAGCCAAATAATTAAGTTATTACATCACTGTTGTTAGATTTCATTGCTGATTTAAAAGGTGTGATTGAAATATATTGACCAATGATTTCTAAGATTTAAATGTATCCATATTTAAGACAATGAGAGATTGAAAATAGCTGTTCTGGGGTGGTGCCAGTAAACTAACTTGCCTTAACAGTAATTTGCTTTAAATACACTCACTCTCACCACTGTGCAAACTGCTCTTTTTTAAGTAGTAACAGCAAAAAGCACTCACCACACTTCATACAGTCTTCCTGGAAACACAGACACAGCCCATGAATGACGTTACAGTGAGTCATGTGAATACACCTAGTATTTCCTCGGCAACCAAGTTTTCCTATGCTCAATTTAGAGAGTGAGATTTCAAAATTTGATGTTATATTTTTGTACGAGTTACCACTTTAAGACATGATTTGTAGTAAGGGATCAGTACTTCCTGTTGTCAAACAGACATAAAGCAGTTCACACAGTCACACTGTGAGATCGCCATATACATACGACTCATAACCACTGGGAGGATTCGAACCTGTGCAAACAGGACCCGACATTTGTTAAAGTACCTTGAAAAAGGTGTTTATAAATTACATAAGAGGTAAGTGGTGACAAATTCACATTCCCCAACTAAAAAGAGCAACTCAACCGAGTCAGAATATTACTGTAACAACAGCAAAAGTCAGGAATATTGCCACTTTCCTAGATAGACAACATTCTGAAGTGTTTCCTTGTCCGTTTATTTCTCTCTGTCTCCACTTACCGGTATGCAGACTGATTCACTAGCAGTCAATGCTCTCTTCATAAACTAACAAAAACATGTGCAGAGAATCAGCTGTGTAATGCAGGCCAGAATGGAAAATAACCTCCATTCTTACATCAGGTCAAGACTGCCAACATGAGTCAAACAAGCCAACTGCACTCTGTTACATCACTTTGTACTTTGCTAAGCAACCTTAAAACAAATTACACTTTTCTCCCACTTTCCTTACTGGTCCACCCTAATCCATGAGAAACGTTCCCAAAACGTTATGCAATCAACCATGTTTGACCAAACGTTGCAATAATGCAATATTAAGCTAAAAACGAGTTACCTAAATAAACAATATTATGACAATATTTGGCTGCTCAGACATCGAATGTCTAAAATGTCCAAAACTGCTGTCAATATAGGAAGCTCAACAGGTTTTGAAACACAGCCACAGATTCATCCCAGCTGGCATTTTAAGATCCATATTTCTACATTACAACACAGTTCACTTGACTTATACTATAAAGGTTATCAATATATTGGACGTCATCCTGAACATACTAAAATAATATCGCCTTAAAATGTACCATAGTAACGTAATGCTTTTATAACGGTGAGCAAACCCCGTTACCACTGTTTACTCTGGTAAAAATGAAAGTAGTAACTATATGAAAGCGATTACATGATGTTTCGTAAGGGTGCGGAAATTCCCCACACGCCTATGTGTACGCTGTAGTACATTAATATAACATAACATAAATATAACATTAATGTTCTTACCGTGCGATGTCTAAAATGCAGCAAACTTTAAAGGACTATGTTGAATCTTGGAGGAAAAACGTCGAAGAGGAAATCCTTAAGACTAAGTTTGTTTAAACAGAAACACGACTTGTTCACGCTGCTCCACCTTCTTTAGCGCAAATTCGACTAATGGAAGCCAGCGGTCAGCAGATGACGTTCAGTTTAGTCAAGATGCTTTTCCACAGCAGGGAAATCAAATAAACCTCAATCATAAGAATATTTTTGCGTTAAGATGTCAGTGAAATTACCTATTTAAAATAAAAATGGGGAGAAATTGTCCTGCCTGTTTGCTGTCTTTCTGTACCGCGTGACAAAAAAACCTAATGTAACAAGTCTGTAGGGGTGTGGTGAACTACACACACCCAAACTACATATTTGTGTTCCTACAACAAGCAGGAGGGGGTGCTTGTTTGGTCGCTGTTCTTGTTTCTCCCACCAGGCGGCGCCATTTGCGGCTCTTTCAAATGACCCTTCTGTAGTTATTTTAAAACTTTGATCAAAGCAAACACTAGCAAAAATAAGCAAATACTATATATGTTATTAAAAATAGTAACTTCTAACTTATTTACTTATAACAAATGTACCTTTCCAATTCTTTTGGAATAAATGTATTTGTGAATTGCATTTGATTGAATTTTCTTGCATTATGTGCCTTACAAATCTTGCATTAACTATGGGGATGAAAAATAAAACACGAATTATTTGTGGTGTGTGTTACTTCTGGCCAATCGTGGTCGTCCCTTTTAGTTACGTCAGCATCGACACGCCCATTGTAATGGCGCTTCCAGACTGGACGGTTTATTCATTTTGTATTGCTTCATTATGTGGAGGGTTGTGTATCAGTTGTGTTATTAAATGTACCCGAAAAACTTAATGGAAAAATACTGTGATCGCTAAACTGATGGCCCGCACAGAGAAACCGCTGTTCTGGATAGCGTAAGTGACTTATTCATTGTGAGCGTTCATTTTGTTTATATATTATAATTTATATTTTGTTTACATGCTGCTTTTTCTAATCTGCACTTAAATGATGTTCACGTTAGTCATACTGGAATCGAATTGAAAATATTTCATATGTATAACGAAGTAAATGTTTTTGTTTTCCCCTCTTTAACACCTAACACTGATTTGCAAGTTTTGCCATTTTAATACTATAATATATATATATATATACTATATAAATGCATACGTCATAGATCCCTATATAGTAACCACATCTTAACTGTGATGTTTTTAGTAAGACATATACACTGATGTTATGGACACCGGTAAGAATCCTCTTTACTAAGCTCAGATCAATGTAACTTTGACATTTAACTAGGGTACTTGTTCTAGGAAAAAACTTCTTAAATGCCAATGTTATTACAATGAATGTTACCAAAATAAACCTGTGGTCAGGTTTATTTTGACCACAGATTTATTTTGAAAACATCCAAATGTCATCTTTAAAATGCATGCAGGTACTCACTTTATACCCGCACCAAACTCGGGTATTTGTTTCACAAGAGGCAGATAAGGAAAGCAAGAGAGCGGTACCCCTCCGGCCACTCCCAAACTCAACCCACTGTAATAAACGGTGAGCAGGAAAACCTATTCCATCACACATACCACCATTATACCAGTGCTTAATGTCTCACCTTTTACAGGCATCAAGATTATACCAATTCCCATCCTATCAGACAACTACAGCTATGTGGTCATTGATACCACATCGAGTCTGGCAGTGGTGGTGGACCCCGCAGACCCCCAGCCTGTTCAGGTTGGATTCAAAGCAACTTTGCAGTTGTTTTATAAATAGTCTGTTGGATTCAGTGTCTTGTTATTTAAAATTGCCAACCCACAAGTGGTTTAGTGGTTTACTAGACCACCAAAGCTGGATTCATTTACATTCTGGTATTTTCATTGGAAGTTTGTCATATTATTAGAAACTGATTCCTAATCCTGTTTCTCAGTGTCGAAGGCTCAAAAGTAGATTTTAGCTACTGTGAGGTGCGTTGGCCTGAATAAATGTGGTTTTTTTTTGTCAGGAATGGCTGAGTGTGTGACGTTTAACCACAAGTGTAATATTCTGTTAATATTTTCTAATGTCACACCACTACAGGCATGCCTAGAGGAAGAAGGGGTGACATTACAGGCTGTTCTCTGCACACACAAACACTGGTAAGAAACAGATCTCATCATTCTTAGTTTTTGGTGTCAAGACAAAAATATGTGTAGCCTGAATGCAGCACAGTGGCTGGAATGGCATATTGTCAAAGGTGTTTTTTTCAGGTTATGTCAAAAAAACATACAAGTTATACTTTTAAGATTACATTCTTCTAGTCCTGTGGCTGTGAGGCATCTGGCTACTTTTAACTGAATGTTAACCAATATTGTATAGCTAACATAACATTATATAGCTAAAGTCAAATAAATGAAACTGTTTATACAATTAACTAAACAGGGACCACAGTGGTGGGAACAGGGCTCTAAAGAGACACTACAGTTCTTGCCGAATATATGGGAATGCTTTGGACAACATTCCTGGACTCACACAGTCAGTTATTTTTCTAATAATGTTCCATTATTTATAACTTTATCACAAATTTTGGAATGTATTATTAAAAGTATTATAGAGTCTTTATTAGAAAACAATGTATGAACTATTTTCTTGAGACATTACAACTTTATAATGTTTAACATGATGTTTATGTTTATAATAATGTTTAGCATGAAAACATGCTTAACATGTAGCAGACATAAAGTTATATAAATTATGTATTATTTAGTCCCCTCTCAGACAAAGACACAATAGATTTTGGAGCTCGGCTTCAATTCAGGGCCTTTTATACTCCTGGGCACACAGTGGGTCACATGATTTACCTGCTTGATGGTCGGGCGATCGGTGGCCCCAGCAGCTTGTTTTCAGGGGACCTGGTGTTCCTCTCTGGATGTGGTGAGTGTAAACATATTTGTAAGCAGCATAAATAACTGTGTTATCTCTAGCTTGTTAAAACAGTGCAGACGTATGCAGTTGTACATCATTCTGTTTGAAATCATTGTAGTGTTATTGTAACCTGCTAGCACTGTTTGACATTTTGTGTATGTTGCAATAACTAAAGTGACTGTTTGTGACGTAATGGTGGACAGCATAGCGTAGCAAACAAGAATGCGGCATTCTTTAATCCAGCTAGTTCTATTTAAAGCTTTGACTCATTTCCATGCCTTCTAGGGAGAATGTTTGAGGGTAATGCCTCGACAATGTTGTCATCTCTGGACACAGTCGGATCACTAAATGATAATACTCTGCTATGGCCTGGTAAGGAAACACAGTCCTAAATACCCTATTTATAACTTTTATGGGCTTTTCACACTTGAAATTGTTAACCCTGGGTCAGTGTAACCCTGGGTTATCTTGTTTTATGTTTCACACAGTTTAGACTTTCTCAAGTTTTGAGATATATAAATATTGTGTATTTTTTGAGAACCTGTTAAAGGTAACATTCTGATTGGCATGTTTATTAAATTAATAAGGTTATCATGATAATAAATCAATATTTTGATTACACTTTAATAGACTATTTTGACCATGAATTCTAAAGAAAGACTTTGTGGTTATTTTTATGTCAATAAAGTCATTTTTTAAATTCAGGACACGAGTATGCAGAAGATAATTTGCTGTTCGCTGCTGAGGTGGAGCCCTATAATGTCACAAGGGAGCGGAAATTACAGTGGGTTCTTCAACAGAGGGGTCAGAAATTATGTACGGTAAGCAGGTCACTCCTAATCTAAATCTAATATCAAGAAATCCAGAATCAGAGACCAAGATATTTCTTATTTATTAATACTATGAAAGATCACTTCAGGAAACGGGTGCCTCTCTTATAGTAGTGACCTCTCCTATAGAGAATATGTAAACAAAGTTAAAGTTCTGTCTAGCAATTTTGCATTTTCAGTCAGTCCACTTTGAGTCTGTTCAAACATGCAGACTGAGACACCATAAACATTTATAACTGTATAAACTGTGTTTCCAGTGTCCATCCACTCTGGCAGAGGAGAAACAGTACAACCCCTTCCTGCGAAGCCACGCCCAGGATCTCCAGCAGGCTCTAGGACTGCAACAGAAGCAGGATGAGGACTGGACTTCATACCGCGCTCGTGTTTTAGAGGAGCTACGCAGACGAAAGGACATTTATAAGAGCCGATGAGATATTGATCTACTGAGATTACAAGAAAGTAACCACTGAAATCATTCCTAGCCAAAAAGTGCACTTCTCCCCACATATGAGTGCACTGGATCACTTTAAATTAAAACCACTAATGTGAATTTAAATGGTGTTATAATAAGTAAATACAAACGTTTTCTGCACAAAGTGCACAGCAAGCCAGACATAGGCTTCATTTTCAATACAAATCGTGAAGGATTTGGCAGACTTTGAGTAGTCTGGGGTTTTACACTTCTTTAGTCAAGCGTTATCACCCTGACCTTTGACCCTGTGTGACCTTTGACCCTTATATATGTTAATCATAGTTTTACTACAGTTAACGCCAAAAAACATGGTTACTATAGTGAAAACATGGTAAGCACAAATTAAATATGATTTTGCTGCAGAAGTTATATTTTAACCATGGTATTTGTAGTAAACTGGTTATGTAAAAAGGAATCGATTCGCCATGGTTACTACACTTTTACTGTAATAAAACCATGGTTAATTTTCGTAAGGGATGTGCAGTGAATCCCACATTTTTAAACGACCAACTTTTAAATGGTACCGCAAGCACTGATATTTATGAACATTTTTGTGATAATAAACCCATAAATCGTTGACACGTGCCTGTTTTTTAATGTTTTGCGCTGCTATACGTACATGTGTGTGCTGCACTTATATAAGAAGGTTTACGGTACTCATTGTGTCGCGACATCGTTACCATGGAAACCAAAGATGCTAATAAGTTTGGGTCATGAACAAAACATGCGTATTAGTATCTAAATAAAATGGTAATGAAGTTGCTGCTATTACTTTGTTTTATTTTCCGTCGTGTTAAAACCATTGTGCCGTTTCTAAATTTGTAAACATTTGCTGGTTTCGTTGTTTTTACTGTTAAATACTATTCGCATAGCTTCTGTTTGTCTGACAGCTAAAGGGCTAAGCTTTAAAATTAACAATATACGATCACAGTTAAAAAGAAAAGGGTCGCAGTTTGCACGATATCAGAGGGCCATATTATATAGTCTGTTGCTTTATTTCCCTTGATTTTATCTGGACTTTCCAAGACACATGGAGGACAGCCCAGCAACTCAAAGTGAAACGGAACTGAAAGCTTCAGCTAATGCAATAGAGTTTATTAATAACATTGGTAAGTAGTTGAAACATGACTGCCATTCGAGAAATGAGTTTGTAAATTTAACGAATTCACTTTGCTGAGTTAACGGGTTCAGATGCTATTTTGGGCTCAGAGACCATCTGTTAATGGCATCAAAGGTGTAAACGATTCAGAGCTATTCAGTCTTTTGTATTGGGCATCATTTACTATTTATTATTATTTATTATTTACTTGTGTCATCTCGTCATGTAACTATGCAATTTTGAGTTGTTGCACAGAAACTTAACGAAATACATGTTCGGATAAAGCAATACAAAATAATTCATACAGAAACATAATTTTAGGACAAGAACATTAGAGACTTAAGAAATAAACAGTAAACAAATAAGCTTTACAGAAAATAAATAATTGTTTGTGGACAATCTGTAAAATTATACAGAAGACATTCCAACAAGGCAGTTTAGCAGTTTAAAATTATGAAAAGCTTATTAAAGGAGTCGATTCCCAATATATGACTGGAATTAACTTGGCTACTCTCACTTGTAGCACCTGGAGATGTGGATCAGTGTGTGTTTGCAGACTCACTTGTAACTTTGTCCGATTCGGGCAGAGAACTGGGTGATTTCTCTGTGAGTGTCACTAGGGCGAGTTACAACAATGAGCTCTGCTTCCTGCTCCATGCCAACAGTCATGGAACTATTGATGAAGTACCATGTGGAACATCAATTGTGGGTGAGCTTTCTTCAGTGACGTCTCTTAATTCCTTTTTTATTATTGTAGGAAACATACAATGTTTCAATCCTTTTCTGTTCTCTTGAGTTTGTTAAAGCCTATGTCTGTTACCTTTTATTGTTAACAGCTTATATATCAGAAAGGCTTGAGATACTGGAAGAGAATCAACATGAATATGTAAAGGTATCTTTTCTGGTCATAAAGAAGTCATTTTCTATTTTTAACGATCTTTTTATCTTAAGATTCAGCTTTTATTTTAAAGTTATTTAAGAAATTATGTAATATCACAGCCTGTGAATGTTTTTAGCTGGAAAACCAGATGTTGGACCGGAAATTACATTTGGTCAGACAAGATGATCAGCTGGTTGTGAACAAGTTCATCTCAGAGAAAGAAGTGAGTGATGTGCTACACATTTTCAATAAATCAACGCAATTTGTGAAAAGCTTTTTGTCAGTATAACTGCTTATTTCCTGTTTGCCAGTTTGTGCAAATAATACTAAGACTTGTAACATATTCTATAGGGAGTGAAGACGCAAACCCAAACATTTCCTTTGAGCGCTTTGAAAGGTTTTATTTCCGAGGCTTCCAACTTCCTGATAATGCGCATACTTACCCTGCTGAAGATTGTTCCAGAAAACATGACATTTCTGTCATTTGATGCTGATACTGTGATGTCAAAGTCAACTTATGTAAGTCCTTGAACAGGGAGATTATTGCTTTTATTTCAGGAAAGCCCTCGTTTTGTTTCTGTGTGTATATGTGTTAATAGGTTTATTTGCATAACGTTAATGTTATTTTAACAGTGATACTTTGTTTCAGAGAGCACTTGGGTGGCAGAAACAGAAGATTGGAGAAGAACTGGTCAATATCTTTGGGATTGAAAGGACTGTCTCCTCTGCAAAGGAAATTCTATCAACCTGGCATTGCTACTTCCTGTCTGATGGGTAGAATAGACTACTTATGGAAATATTCTGGGTTCAATACAAGTGAAGTTCAGTCTGCAAAATTTGTGGTATAATATATAAAATGTTTTAAATCTAGGCATCTAGCAAGCAGAGTTCAGCTGGGTTCACCTGCAACGATGAAGCTGCTGCATTTGCCTCTTTTGCTGGATGGAGGTTTGTAGTTTTGCTCTGTAGTTGCTTTGTGATCACAGGTTTTTGATCTGCAGTCATTTAAAGCACAATGCAGGTAAATGGAGTTTGTTTTTTCTACTTTTCAGTGGATAAAGACCAGATTCCTGTATTCGAGAAGAAGCCACTCATCTGGGAAGAAGACATGGAGCTTTATTCAAAGTTTCTTGACAGAAAGGTGTCTGTTCATAAGAATATTGCTGAAGTTAAACTCAAATTCAAAATCTGCACCATGTTATAACATACCATGTTATCAGTATCTAAAAATACATGTTATATGTGTGTGTACAGTTTACAATTTATAATTCTTTCTTTGGCTTTTATTTCGGACACAGGAGGAACTTAAAGCAGATTACTCCTCCTACGTCAGACAACACCCGGATCTAAAAGCTTTAATGGCTGATTTCCTGCAGTTCCTGCTGTTGAGAAAACCATCAGACGTCTTCTCATTTGCTCGTGACTACTTTAAACCCTTTGCTTCTCAAAGTCCTTTAGGACATCCCAGTAAACACTCACAAAACCTACAAATATTAGAGACGCTGGATAACAAATCCTAACCACTAGTCCTAACAACCTAGTGTTTTACGTACCAGAGATTTTAAATAAAGTTTTCTTTTCATTCTGTCTTTGCTGTAGTGATCTTGTGCTCTGTTGTTGTATTTACAGTAAAAGTATCTGGATCTGGAGAGGTTTATAGCCAGATCCTTATTCTAGAAAAAGCAGATTCAAATGACATTTTCCTAATATAAACACCTGAAAACAATAAAACTTTATAATGTGTATTAAAGTAAATCAGTATTAGAGTCTTTGTCTTCTTGTACAACAGCCATCATTTTTTGCCATCAACTTTTTGTTAAAAAGAAATGGCAAACTAAGTGGCATCTACAAACAAATGATTCTAGGTCATTTTTACTAACCTCAACAACTTTTTTTTTTTAACATTTTTGCATAAGAAGTCGGTTTTATCTATTCATTGTATGTCTATCCACAGTTATTAATTTACAGTTTCAAGTCAAATTGTTTTTAAACAAAATACAAATTGTAAAATTACATTAAAAACATAAAATTTAATTGTACAACAGAGCTTCAAATTCTGACTCAAAGGTTTTTTTAAATATTTATTTTATTAATGCTTAAACAACAAATACAAAACAAAATTGGCAAAGGTATACACAGATAATCTAAAAAGTACAAATTAACTACACATGTATATATAAAACCAACAAATAAATAAAATAATGAAATAAAGAAAGGCCTTCCTAAATCACAATAACTTA
>JAZGTK010018029.1:0-12027 GCA_036877625.1 Ambastaia sidthimunki
GAGACGACTGACACTATGTGCACACAGGCACAACATTAGTGGTTGTAAATTCAAATTCTAACTCATCCAATTATCCACAATGTGATTTCTAACAACGCTTTGTGCGCATATGGAGCAGAGAAGGTCTGCTAGAAAAGAAACACTGATGTCTGAAATTCAGTAGATATTAAAACACGATTTCCATCTATCAGTCTGTAATCTCTGGTCCTCCCACACACAGAGAGAAAGAGAGATACAGGTGCAACCTGCCTTGCATCCACTCAGCGTTGTCATGGAAACACCTACCATCAGATTACATTCCATGCTGTTCTGCTATAAACATTTTTAAGAGCAAAAACGAGCAAAAACAAGCAAACTTGACAACAAATTATAGGAGGCTGTTTAATAAAGGGCTGGATTTGGGTTGCACTGACTGGGCTGAAATGAAGGCTTGCTACAGTCTCTTTCACCGAAACCATACTGGCGCTGGAAACTATACCCCGCTTTCTCCCAGTTCTGGTTTTGTCGGAATGTCGTCCTTTCTCCTGGTGCTCCGCTCATGGCAGCCGTGGGTGAAGACACTCCATTTGTAGTCAGTGAAAGTGGGGCTGATCGGGAGGTACTGGAAAATGCGATGGCGACGCAGGAAGTCCATACCGAACGGAAGGTCGTAAGATTCCATTCCCTCTCGTTTAGATGCGCTGTTTCCGCGATTCATCTTGTGGATTCCCCTTTCCTCTGGTGAGCCTGGACACAAGACAGGAAAAGTAAATATCTTAACATTATAATGTAGTGGTTTTTAATATGGTTTTGCTTAAAATTTTATCCAAACTTTTCAAATTCTGATTTTACTTCAGACATCAAATGGCCATCCACCAGTGGCATCTGAAAATACCCTTAACAGACTTGTTTTTCACCATGTATACATAATGTTCATTTTTAAGAATCAGCATGTCACAACCTGCTTTTTCTAGCATCTGCCAAAGTTGAATAGAACAAATGTGTCGATAAGTTCAAGATAAAGTTTGATTTAATAAAACCTTTAACACCCCAAAATAACCATTCATGATTATATAGCTTGATGGATTCAAGAGCTTTATTTTTTACAACTAGCACTGTTTTACCCCTGTTGTTCACTACCCTATCTGACCCACAACCCACCAGTTGTTTAACACTAATCTCTAGATCACTGAATGGAAAAATCATTTTAGGGATGCATTGTGGGAACTGAACCTACCTGGAATGGTGTTGTCCAGCACAAACGCCACAGAACCCCCAACAAACATTGCAGTTGTAAGAAGAACGTTCAGCACCTGATCTATCTGCACTATACCTAGAGGAAGAAGAGCAGAAGGTTTCTTATTGTTTCCTTGTGGTTAAAACCTAAAATGTTTCATGTTTGGTATGTAAGTGTATGTGTATTTACCTACCAGTGACTAGGGGGTTCCCTTTGAGATAGCTGGGCAGAACCAGACCAAAGAAGATGGAGAAACCAAGAACAAAGAGATTGCGAGAAGAGTTGAGGTCCACAAACTGCAGGTTGGAGAGACCAACAGCGGTGATCATGCCAAACAGGGTGCAGAACAACGCCCCCAGAACCGGGTCCGGCAATGATGCAAACAGAGTGCTGAATTTACCAACCATTCCCAGCATAAGCATCAGACCAGCACCGTACTGAATGACCCGCCTACTGCCCACCTACCCGACAGAATCACAGACAGAAAATAAAGCAACCATCAGACAACAGTCATCATCAGTGTCATTTATTCAATGTTAACGTCTTGATTCTCGTATCGCAATATTTTTGGTGTGTTTACAACCATTTTAACAACTTAAATGTCAACTGCAGTATTTTTCCACAGATTAGCTAACATATTAATACTGCTTGTATCCTTAGTCCCAAAATGCTACAGTGACTCAATGGCAGTATTAAAAAATAAACACTAAAAGCACTGAAATCTAAGCAGTGGTCATTATCACATGTGCATTAATGTCATATGGGCACACATGGCCAGTCTGATCTTATTTATTTCTTTAATGAAGCTCAACAGAATTGTCAAGCGCTGCTCTCTTCAGTATTCAAAAGGGTCATTAGGGTGTTAATGTTCCATTGCAGTCACTGAGGGCCAGTTTAACACATGCGGATATTTGTGGCCGTTCCCATGGCCTCTTCTGTAAGCCTTTTTAGACAAGCATCAACATTACAATGATGATAAAACCAGTTTGCAATTTGATCCAAGATGGTGCTGTGATGTTTCTGTTTGCTTTGTGTTAAGTGAAACTACACAAACAAAACTTAAAAAGTTTGATGGGAGAGGAAATTACTTTTGTTATGCCCAGCACTCCAATGTTTGGGCTAGAAGATGTGGAGCCGTTTCCTGTTCCAAAGATGCCATCCAGTACACAGGAAAGGCCCTCCATAAAAATTCCCCTAACAAAGACAGATAAAACCAAAGATTTAGTTTTAAGTTTTACATTTAAGTACTGTTGGCATGAGTGTGTTTACCTGTTAATGGCATGTATAGGTGGTGGAGGGGCACAAGAGAGACGGGCACAGGCGTAATAGTCTCCAATAGACTCAATGATACTGGCAACCACGGCGCTTAGCATTCCAATCACCCCTGCTGCCGTCACTGTGGGCAGCCCCCATTGGACTAGAACACACAACCCATCACACAAAGCATTGTGGGTAATGTCATCAGGTTTACCACACAGAAATGCAAGGGTTGCATATACAGTCTTAAATATCTGGGATTTATAATTGAGTTCAAAATGCCTCACTGTCATAATGCATCGTATTGTAGAAACATTTTAGCACATGGCCCATTTATATAAGACTGTTTATGCACTGAAATGCTGGAATGCACATTTCCATTAACATTTGTTTATGCATTAGGCAGACAATTTTATCCATATACTTGTTCCCTGGGGACTGAACCCATAACACTGGTGTTGCTAGCTGCATGCTCTACCAGTTAAGCTATGGGACAGACACGTGCTCAGACTCACAGGGGTAGGGTATCTTGAACCAGGGAGCGGCTGCCAGGATGCCCTGTCGGGCGTCTGTACGGGCATAGAATCCATACTTGCCCTTTTCAGGAGGAAACACGTCGGTCACTGTGAAGATGAAACACAGGAACCAGGACACAAGAATCGCCATGATGATCTAAAAAAAAGAGAGAGAAAAACAAAACTGCTTTAAATATTATTAGAATGTGGCTATCTTACACTGCCTACAGGCCTCTTATAACTAACACCTTAATTGCAAGTTATTATAACTGTTATATTGTATTAAACAGCTAGCTAGTCAAAGCATTATTAATACTTTGCGGTCAGACCTGACCTATAATAAACGTTTAGGTATGTATGCTTTGTATAAATAGTTTAAATATGTGCCAGCACAAGGAGGTGGGCTTCCCCTCCTGAGTCTGGGCTCCTTTCAAGGTTTCTTGCTCATCTAGAATTGGTCATCACTTATCCTAATTTCAAGATTTCTTGACTATAAAAACAAACACAAGCAGACATGCACATGCACAGACAAACAGCACACGCCAACACTCAACGTTGATTTGTCCTCATCAGAATAATTGGACTATTTCAGCTGCTTCTTTTTGCCACCCACCTTCATGTTCAATGTCTGCAGTGCTTCAATTTAAAAAGCGGGGCTAAAAACATCTCATCAGTGAAACAGCATGTTCATTATAGCGGCCATCAGAGCCTCTATAATGAGCAGCCAGGTGCCAAGACTCTAAAAGTACCAACTAATGCTGCTGGAAGCCAGAGACAGACCGCTAATCATCAGAATCATTTCCTAATGACATAATAACCTGGATTATGGCTCATTTTGCAAAGATACTAGTTACTATTCCATTGTGACACTGAAACCAAACAATAATTGCTTTCACAAAATGTGTTTCTACTAATAAAATTGTGCTGTGTTGTTTTGCTTTACAACTCAACAACACAAAATTAGCAAACAAAGATGAGCTTTGGTGGCAAGGTTTTGGGTAAAAAAAAATAACCTAACCTTAATGTCTTCAGAAAACTTTGCATGGACTGTTTTTATGGTACGATAAAGGGCTTTTTTGTTCTTTTTGAAACTGTAGAGCTACTGGCTTTGTGAACTGTCATTGTATGAACTGTCATTGCTGATTCTACAATCTGTTTGTGTTCCACAGAACAAAATAACAGCATACAGGTTTGGAACAACATGAGGGTTAGAAAGTCATGAGAGAATTTTCATTTTTGGGTGAAGTATTTCTTTAATAAAACAAATAGATGTGTTTGTCTTGGATGATTGTGGAGACACTCACGGGAAACATCTTGAACAGCTGCAGGCGGTACGCGGTCCAGCCTTTCTTGGATTTGTAAATGGGGAACGGCAACTGGATGTTCCGCGCGTACTGAGAGAACAGCAGCACCAGGAATATAGTTCTGTTTCCAAACAGAGCAGCGAGTTCATATGCTGTGTACAGCATAAAGCAAGAGACCTCTGCTACATGTAAATGTGTGTTAGCAGTACTTACAGAATGGCAATGCCCCAGTGTTTGCCAGCCCTCTCTCCAGCTGCCTGGAAGCCTGACAGCCCGATTAGAGTGACAGTGGGGGTGATGGTGAGTGGCCCAATATACTTCAACAGGACCCCCGGTAAACCCAAGGCCCCTATGATCACCTCTATTAGAGAGGAGACTATTATAGCACCCTGAATCTACACAGAGAGAGACAAAGAGAAAGAGAGAGAGACATGTTACATGTGTTACTTCTCAATGAGAAACGTAGTAATTACTATGTAAATATAAATGCTTTGACAACACAAAACAATTCTGTCATGCTAACTGAATTTAGAGATAGAAAGGCACTGACTATACACAGATTCAGTAAAAAAACAAACTGGCCATGGGCTACAAAAGATATTTTAGGAGAACAAGCTGAGGGTGCTGAGACTACTTCAAGATCTGTCACATCATGTCATCGCCAGTCAACTGGAGTCGAGACAAAAACAACAAACGTTTGACAGTAAGTGTTAAATCTGATCAAACTAATATATCTGAGGAATGAAATGAAGAAAGAGTGATGGAGATTGTTAAAGGTTAAAAGACATTAAGCTTGAGCAGTGTCATTGACAAAGACCTCCAGACAGTTTAATAATCCATTTAATCTAATTTGGTTTAATTTGCTTTGACTTAATTTGCTTTGCCCGCTAAGACTCCTACTGGGATCAGAATCATTTTCTGTTTACACTAATTCCTTTTAAAAGGCAGATAAACAAACATAATGTGTGATGATGCTTGTTTTGTAAAAGCTTATGTACAGAAACCTCAAAAAGAAAGGATTAAAACGATGTATCTAATCTACTTGCAAAAACAGCATCAATATCAAACAAATTGGCATGTGCAATAAAATAATTCATTTTACAATGCCCACAAATAGGTTTAAGGCCAAACTGAATAATCATACAGCATCAGGGTTTGCAAAATCATGAGTTACTTGTCACTTTTTAGACCTTAATTTTCCACTTCATTTGATTTCATTGTTTATGTACTTTCAGTTTCTGTCTAACTGATGATAATGTTCCTCATTATCACACTTATTTTCAGTTTTAACTTCTCCGTCTGCACAGATGCGCAGGTTTACACCTGTGTTCATCTGTGCTCAGTGCTTGTCTCTTTCTCTGTGTTAAAACACACCTCTCGTATTCTGGGATACCAGATGTCTTCTGTGTTCAGCAGCTCTGTGCCATTTAATACAGGGACAGCTGCACAGAGAAAATAATCAGATTAGGTTTTGTAGTTCTGTGTGTATGGGAGTGTGTGCTTGTGTGTGTGACTTTTACCTGTTGTGTTACACTTCCATTTATCCAGTGACAGGATAGCTCTTGCTGGAGCGAGAAATGCAAAAGCGCTAGCCTGGAACAACGGAAGTCTGGAGGAATAACACCCACACACATAAAAGCATTAATCAATTACATATGAACAACTACAACACACACACAGTGCACTTATCCTTTGGAAACATCTAGCTGTGGGTAATGAGACAGTCATCTTGCTACTGAGCCCAGCCCTTAACTCAATTATGAGGTCAGACTTTTAATTCCCTTCAACACCACCAAATCCCACTGTCAACCAGTGATGTCAGACCTTCAAATGAGGCAATCCTTTGAAAGTTCATGTTAAAGATTGTGTTGAACTGATTTTCAAAATGTTTGTAACATGAATACAGAGGTGTATAGTCTGATAGACAGACTTCAGGCATCAATTAACCACAGTTTTGCTTTTACGCACTTAGGAGCAGGTGTTTCTGAAATAGATGATGCCACCAAAACAGACTGGAATAAAATAAAAATGAAAGTAGGAAACTGGAAGTACTTTCTCAATCTGTCAAGCTCTTCATTTCTAAGCAATATGTATCAGTAAACAGGTATGCAATGTGTCATCCAAGGTAATCATACTACCATTTCCTAACAACAGAAGTACAGAATCTGTGCTGAAACTGGAAACACATTGAATAATGACCACTAGATGTCTCCACACACTATTAAGACAATGATGTTGACTTGGGCTGTAAGAACAGGCAAGAACACAGATGGTTTTATAAGTTCACACATTTACATTTGCAAGAAGGAACCTCAGGCCAAAACAATTCTTTATTTTCTATGAGAGGGAATGTTTACACCTGGCATTATGGGTAATCTGAGACCGTTTTGTTGAGTTGATCAGTCAGATTAAGGTATCAGTCAAAAGTTTGGAAACACTCATTATTAATATTTTTTAATTATTATATTTCTTCACATTTTAGAATAATAGCAAACTCATAAAATCCTTAGAATAACAGAAATGTATCTTTTGGAATTATGTTGTGACTAAAGAAAATTGAAAATTAAACTAGGTTATATTCTAGTATATTCAATGTAGTCACCGTTTGCCTAGAATTTACAAAAAATGTTTTCTTGACATTTTATCACTCGGGAATCGGGTGATAAAACTCAGTTTTTTTTGAGGAATCATGAGTGGTGAAGGAGTTACCTTGTATCCTACACTCTTATTGGCTGCTTTTCTTCATTATTTGTTCAAAATAATTCATTTCAAAAACATTTTTGCAATTCAAGTGTATGTTTGCAATTTTCAAAAAACAAAACAGAAATGAATATGTTGGCACATATATATTTTGTTCTACAATAATAATTTTAAACATTTAAGCAAACAGTTTCAGATGAAAAGATTTTTAAGATGATATAGAAACATTTTAGTCAAGTGTTTACAAACTTTTGACCAGTACTGTATATGATCACTTTTTTCCACAGGTGATCGCTGCCACAGATCCAGAAACCCAAACATGCAAACATACTGGTAGGCAGAACATAAACACAAATACACAGGTCACACACAGCTCATTTAAAAAAGTGACTCAGCACAAAAGACACTCGTCCTCTTCTTTCCACTCTAATCTTCTTCATTTCCTCTTTTGATCAGGTTTCCTTGGAGACCACATGGGCAGGAGTGAGTGACGTCAGAACAGAGGGATCATGACAACT
This sequence comes from Ambastaia sidthimunki, assembly GCA_036877625.1. Taxonomy (NCBI): domain Eukaryota; kingdom Metazoa; phylum Chordata; class Actinopteri; order Cypriniformes; family Botiidae; genus Ambastaia; species Ambastaia sidthimunki. The sequence continues at coordinate 7,511 of JAZGTK010018029.1, forward strand.
TGCATCAGATAAGTCTCTGATGCAGGGAACAAGCCAAGGCAGATGTCTTAAAGTGACAGTTCACTAAAAATTCTGTCTTGAATTTTTGGTCTTTATTGGTCTTTATACACAAACAACTAATATTCCTCCTGTTTCTCACCATCTTAAAGTTAGGTCCATAAAAAAAATTAAAAGACTTTAAAGTTTTGAAAAAAACAGGCCTTCTCAGAATCCCACTCTCCCAATCCCACAGAAAAAGGAAAGTTTTGGCAGGTCACCTGTCACCATGTGCTTCCTCATTGTGGATTTTAGGCTTTGTACTATATGGCAACCTCAGGCAAATTACAGTGAAATGCACCGATACCAGAGCGAAAACAACAAAGATCAAAACGTCACTTGGAATTAACTATAAAAATAACTATTTCTATAATTACTAGGAACAAACTATTTCTTGAATTCTTCTGATTGTTTTTCAAAATAAGATGTGGATAAGGTTTGAACTTGGAGCCAAGGTCTGTAAGATAAGACACTGACGCACTAGTTACTTTGTTGGTCGCAATTACTCATCTGAGTTATCAAATTGATCCTTATTTAAATCAGGGCCGATGCTACAGGATGAGACTGCCACTGGTCCATACAGAATGACAGCTGGACTACCTAGTGTCAGAACATTCTAAAGGAAATAACAAGGAAAATGTTTGAAAAAGAAAGCATTTTGTCCCAGGGAATAAAGTAATGACTTGAATAAATGCAATTGCGAGTGTGGCAGCTAACTATGCTGATAATTATTATATGCTGTGTTTTTGTCCCGCTTTTAGATTAAATATGTTTATTTCAGCATGACACACAGAAAAGAAATCAACCCTATTTTGGGTCTAACTGAGTCTTCTCACTTTTTGGCCAAATCTTATTAAATCTCTCAGTCCAAACCTCTAATAAAAACACAAAGACTCTCAGAAAGCCACAACTGAAGTGACCCATATTTTCCAAAGATCCTGTTGCAAGACCAGCAGAGTTTGATTTTGCTCCAATGAAAACACCTTGTACACCGCAAGAAACTTTAAAATCCCCTTATCATTTTCCCCCCACTATTTTATTAAAGAGAAAAGTGAAAATGTGATTGACCTTGAGTGTCTAGAAGGGGTTGAGAGTCATTGAGATAATGAGAATGATTCTTGAAAAAGATTCAAAAAGAAAAAGAAGGGGAAAGATTCAAGGCTGATGGTCCATATCAGGAACGTGGCATTTGTAACGGGATGTGAGAATTTAGCTCATTGAACTGAAACACTCCTATCTTGTGGATTACAGACAACTGACAATGCCCTTCCTCAACACAGAACAAAGTGAATAATTATAAATCAACACTAAATCTGGGTCACTGAGATAATTTCACTCTCAATAAGAGTAAGAAAGAGGAGAAGAAAACAGGAAATTACAAAACGTAGAGTAAGATTAGAAAGGGGAAAACAGCAAAAAGAGAGATACACACTGGAAAAAGTGAGAAAGTCTGAAACAATGAAACAAAAGTGCTAAAAAGAGGAACAGAAAACAAGTTTTGGGGAAAAGAAGACAAAATGAGACAGGTGCATAAAGTGGAAAAAAATGTCCCGCTTGAGTAGTTAGAGCAAATTTGTATATATTTAAAAGTTATGTGCACACACACATATATAAACACACACACACACAGTGTGTTGTGTGTTTGTAGATAAAGACTTTTTTGCCATATTACCCAGGCTTAGTGTGATTATCATGAGTTCACACCAAACTCTGAGTACATGCCCAGACATAAACAGAAAAACCTCCTCTCCAATCAACAGTGCCAACTTCCACCTGACCTGATAACTGACACCACCTGCTTCAATTACAGCTTTTTATTGGCTGCAATCTTCTCACAATCACCAGCTTGAGGATGTCATGATGTTCCTTCCTCATCCTTGTTCTAACTTGCCCACCCAACCCAAGAACAAGAGTGATGCAGAGTTCAACATACATATATTACAGCATGTTACTAATGCTCTGCTATTGAGATTGAGCATTCAGATCTTCCACAGATCTTATTCTTTATCATCATGCTTCATTAGAAACAGTGCAGTGATTATTCAAGGACCAGCTGAGACTATTTCCTTAGCTGTTGTCTTTCCTGTGCCAGGTAGCACAATGTTCTAGATGTTATCTTATCTAGAGTGTGATGGCCCTAAACACTAATGAAAGATTCAAGCAGGACATAAATTTTTTTTAAATACATGACTTGTGGAAATGTATTTAGGCCTATAGTATTCTAGAGCTGAATTTTCAGTAAAATATATACATTTTCTGTGTAGCTACGATCCAGCCAATCAGTATACTTGACAGGTCACACACGCACGCACACACTTACCGGCAGCCAAAGGTGGTTTGCAGCAGGGTGGTAATGCCCACACAGAAGAAAATGGTGCCAATCAGCTGACTGGTGGCCCACTGATCATATCCCACACACATGGCTTCAGCCAATAGGAATGGCACAGCAATAGTTCCACTAAAGCAGGTAAGATAGTGCTGAGGAGAAAAGAAAGAAACTCAAATCTTGTGTCTCTGTATTTCCTGGAACTAGGAAACTGGTGTCCATGTACATAAAGAATAGAACACACACATTTTCTCAACAAAAATCATTACATTTGAAACTAAACATGCCAGCCTAACAAATATTAAGTTGTTACCAGTATAATTAAATTATACTGGTAACAACCTATAATACAAATTTCATTTATTAAATTGAATTAATTGATTAAACTATGACTATAAAGTATTTGACATAAAAGAAGACAAATCTGTTAAGGTTAAAATAATAATAATTTTATCTTATTGAAGTAAAAAAGGTCTCTGGAAATCAACTGCTGTAAAGTTTTGAGATAAATCACTGGCATAAAGCCTCAACCTCATTTCCGTAATGTTTGAGTCACTGCTGTAAAGTTTTAAATGAGTTATAGCTGATATATGAAACATCTCAAGTGTACAGAGCACATATCTGTAAACATCAACAGGTGAATGAGACTGCATGTGTGTGCTAGTACCTGTAAACCCAGGAACACACACAGGTACCAGGGAGGCGTGTCCTCTATGGTGTATATCATTTCCATTCTCCTGGCGTCCATGCTGTCTGTACTGTCCATCGTGTCTGATATGGAGCACTGGAGCAGAGGAGAACAGGAAACATAGGAGTCAGGCTCTGGGCGGTTCCTATGGTAACCGACCTGGACTCCAGAGAAGTTCACTGAGAGCAGTACACTATAAACAGCATCAGCACACAAACAAATCTTCTGCCGATTCTAATTACATCAGCAGGAAATCAGTGCTTCTGAATGAAACGATACTGAAAATGAACTTTTCAGGTCGATGAAATTAGTTGTAATCTTCGGAAATGGACAAAAGATATCTGTTGTAATGCACAATGTAACAGTTGAATCCTTTAATATAGCTTTTATATGCAAATATATGCAAAAATACAGTTGGATTGCCATTATAAAACTTAAGCCAACTCTTAAATGTAAAAATGAGATCTAAAGAAAATTGGATAGATTAGATCTAAATAACAAGGCTTATGAGTATGAATAGAGCCTTGTGCTGGCAAGGCCAATGTCAAATACAAATGTAAAAGCCCAAATGTACTTTAAGTTGCTTTGGATAAAAAGCTTCTACCAAATTTCTAAATGTACACTGTGAGAGTTTGTGTAGTCAAGTACACTATAAAATCACAGATCATGTTATTATGTGATGCTGAGATATGCCTCCAGCAGTCTCTAGCCACAGTAATTCTCTTACAGATGATTTCAGATGGTTTCAGAGGCTTACATCGTTTCCAGACAACTCAAATCTGGATTACCAAATGCAGTAATTCACATGACTGACAAGTAAAAATAGAAAACTACGGCCAGACAGAAGAGAGAAAGAGACGCAGTGTTTGAGGCAAACAATAAGGAAATTCCACTGGTTGCTGTGACCTTACGCTGCATCTGTTCTCTCTGTGAGGAAAAAGTGCAGAGTCATAATGACTGAGCTACTGGATTATGAGAGCCACATTAGACTTTGCAGGGCCCCTGATACCCATTCGCTTGGCAGACTGTTCATATACTGAATTGTGCTTGATTGTGCCACACATTCACAGAGGGCACATTTTAATATATTAGAACTCCAGCCCTGGACTTCAGCCAAGTAAAGCCTGTGCATTAATGTGGTCCTATATATTACACTCCGGGCCTTAATTTAGAATGAATAAACCAGTCTGGTATGAGGAAAATTAATTAATATATTAATTAATATTATTAATTATATTAATTAATTAATTACTATATTAATTTTAACATTCACAACATTTCTATTATTTTTAAAGTCAGCTAGTTATAAACAATATAACATAATCAACTCTAACCCTAGCACTAACAGAAAACTTTTACCATATTTTAAGGCATTTTTACAAATAAGAAAAGGTTTATGAACTGAATGCAACACTTGGGAAAATCTTGTAATTGACACACAAGGTCTGCAATGAGTTGTGTACAAAG
>JAZGTK010018031.1:0-12026 GCA_036877625.1 Ambastaia sidthimunki
TCCTCCTGTTCATTGCTTTTTCATCTCTGTGATTTCCTCCCAGCTAGTGGTATTAATACCTTGAGGATTTTTTTCATATGAATGAATGGAATCTTGGGAATCAGAAGGAAATGTATCTGGGTTGTGCATTTCCTGTGCAAAGAGCATGAAATGCTTAAACAGGTACAGAAAAAGAATCATGGCAACATTAGCAACATTATTTAAATAAGCATCTACTGCTATAGTTCATCTAAAGTTAACTATTGTGGCAGAAATAAGTTGTACAGAGGCACAAATATGCCTAAAAGAAGACAGAGAAACTTGAGGAAGACCAACTGGAACTTTTCAAAACAGTGAACACTTGTTTTTAAGTAGTAAAGAGAGTTTGCAAATAAAATATCAACCTTATTCTCAGAACTTTACTGTCTTTACACATGAATATTTCTCTTTATTCTGATTATTTAGGTGTTTTTTTTTATAATGATTCAAAATATGTGACACAAAGCTAAAATTTATGTGTGTGAGTAATATTTTATTGGCCTGTGCTGTGACATTTACAAGAGTTATGATGGCCCATGCCACAAAGAAACCTTTGTTTAAACTGTTGATCAAACGTGTCTTATCCGACGGTTGCAGTCAACACAAAACCGCATTTAAAAGCCATTTTTCTTACTGTGTTATCTGTTAGCAAGATTTTAGCTAACAGTACCTAACAGTAGCCAAAAATAATTAGCTATTAATCTATAGCTTTAATTAACCAATAGACTGCACATATCAGGGGGCATCAGATAAAAAAATCATTTAATTGTTTTTGCATTACGTTGACAAATTAAATGTTTTGAAATAAAATTTACTTTTCTTGCATAACAAGACCAGAAACATCCATTAAGAGAGTAAATAAGGTGAATTTGAAGTGAGAATGTTGTTGTTCACACACAGGCTGTCATGGAGATTCAGAGATAACACATTCTGCTGGTACTGATAAAAGCAGAGCAAAACTCCCTGCATCTGTTACTGCTTATTTACACAGTTAAATGGGCACTTTACCTCTTTTAACCTCAGTAACACCACATATCAGCTGTAGTCTGCTCCTCTTTCTCAGATTAATACACTGGATTTATCTCTTTAACAGTACTGAAATTAAAGAGCACTTCTTCTGCCATGATCTCTTTTAAAGGTAACTAGTTTTCAAGTAATTATCTCTCAGGTTTGGTCTCAGTTCAGGCAGGTAATTGGTCTGAAGTGTCTCCGCTTGAGAAAAGAAAGCATTTTAGTTCTGTTCTCTAGCAAAGACATCAGCCTCAAAGCTACAAAACGTGGTTTTAAAATCATTTGTATAGCGGATGTATGGAGATTGTAAGTGCATTTTTTAAAAAGAAGCAATTTAAAGGAAATAGCGCTTTTAACTATTATTCCTTAGTGATACACTTCAAAAGCTTCATTTAAAATATTTATATAAAAAAAGATGCATAGAAGTATTTAAAGACTTAGTATGAGGAACAGGAATACAGAATCAATACATGCAGCTCATTGAAGGACATGATTACTTGATTTGTTGCTTTAAGGGAGTCATATAATAAGAAATCAATTTCTCTTTTCTTTAAAAAAGAAAAAATTGAAAACAGACTGAAGCTTTTAAAACTAAAAACATCCTTCCCAGTTCAATATGATAATCTGCTGAAACTAAGAAGCAGAAACAACTTCCTGATGTCAGACACATGAACACATGACACTGCAAACAAATGAAGACCAACACTGTTTTTATACACATGAAGGCACTTAAAGGCACAACTGCACAAACTGAGGGTGAAAAATTGTATTTAAAAAATAGATTATGACAGTTTTTCGCCATAATAAACCTAAATAACATTGTAAGCGAACCCTAAAAATGAAAAATAAAATAACAAAATGATCCATGTATGATTTGAACCATCAATGCAAGTTGACTACATAAAGGTGTAAGTTTAAAATTGCTGGTGTGATAAGTCAGGAAGAATCTACAGGGTATGTTTTTAGGGAATTAAAACACATGAAAACATTTAAGAGGAAACACTATAAACAGGCTTCAGGCAAGCCAACTGACTTTTATCAATAAAATAGGAGGTCTCATTGTTACCTCCAGTACAGACAGAGTTTTTTGATGTTGTAACTTGGCTCTATGGCAGTTTAGTGTGGAACAGTTGCAGCCTCGGGGCTGCAAACAGTCCCAAAGCAGAGCATTGATCCAGCCCGGTTTCCTCTTGAAAGCTCCCGCTCCAGGCAGACACGGATAGAATGGGGTCACCGTCAATGTCGCTTTGTTTAATATGATATGAAATGGGTGAATTGTGGTTCAGCATGCTTATGCATGTCTGTGAATACAAGCATATGTATATGAGAACGTGTGTGTCCCAGGAGAGAGAGGAAGAAAATGTGACAGAGATGGATGATTAGTTTGGGCTCGGGGGTTGTTGGACAGTGAGACAATGAGTGCGTCAGTTTGTTTTTGCAAGAAAAACATTTGCACAAGCAAAAGAGAGGATATGACTGTCTATGGGCGTGCGAGAGGTGTCATAAATCTCTCTCTCCCCATAGAAAATCAGATCACTTTAATATCACTTTTTCTTCTAGACAACAATGAGATTATGACAATCAAACTGAGATCTTAACTTGCCAAGATACCTGCAGGTTCAGATTTCAATTTCGCTTTCATGATCATTTTAAAAATTCTCAAATATTTCTCATTTCCAAGCTAAGAATTTGAGAAGAAACATCTGAGACAACAGTAAGTTGTAAGTGTCCTGAGCTATAGTAGTAGTAATAATGACTAATAATGTTTTAATGACTATTTTAAAAAGCAAAAAATAAAAATCTGTAAATGCAGTGTTTAAGGGTAGGAGAAAGAAACATCATTAGTCAATGAAAAGTTCCCACCACAGTACACAAACTAGCAAAGTTGTTACTAATGTGTGGGCTGGCTGAGTGACCTTTGACTCACACTGTAAAAGACTAACAGCAGGTCTTGGAGTAAATATAGCAACACACTTTGAACTGTGTTTTTGTCTGCCCCTCCATGAAGTGACAGTAGAGTGCGGTATAAAAATCTGCCTATCTGGCTATTAAAATCACATCTATTATGTGTATTATAGCGCCCTCTGCTGTTCAGTATTAATTCAGTTTTTATTTCCAGTAGAAGAGAGTGGATGTGCTCTACTAACAAAATCTACCTTGGTATAACCATTTACTGAACATGACACCATGGTACTATCATGTCTTTATGGACGTGCAATGGAAAAATCATTTTTGTATGTGAACCATGGTTGTCCAATGGTATTCTTCAAGTACATTAGAGTACCATGGTACAAAAATCATATTATTGAACTTTATGCTATTATCAAATACCATGTTATTACCATACGTTGCCATCATTGAACCATGGTACCGCAACAGTTCGTTTGCAAATCCCAGACCACCAGATGGCGCTGCGACCCTAGATAGCCTTTGATACAGTGTCTGGTTAAAATCATTTATGTCCTAATTTCTTTTGCAAAATTTCTACATTCTAGTATATTATGACGTATTTCTTTGTATAATTTGTATATGTCCACAATGTTTTACTTTAATTTACTCTTTCTTTAATTTCTTTCTCTCTATTTTATCCTAAATATTAGCATGTACATTTGCTGAAGCATGTTAAATTCAGTATAGTAGAAAAACACAATTTAAAATTGTTACATTTACTGAAAAATATGAGTGAGTGTTCTGTGTAGTTGCTAGAGTGGTCTGCAATTAAAAATCAAAGATTTCTATATAAACCAATTTCTAATAAAATTGCAAAGAGAATGAAATCAATATGTGGTTTAGGTTTAAGTCTTTCTCCCACACACACCTCAGTCAGGGGTGTCACTGTACAAAAGTCTTTGATTGCCACATGGCTATGACCATATGTTATCAGCCCATCCTGTCAGCCAGGCTCACTGTAGCTTGGAGGTCTTGCTTTCACTGCAGCAACTGTATTTACTGTCACAGGCACCTTAATGTCACAACTGTAATAAATTACCCGCAGTCTACAGTGTAATCAAAACCACACAGCAAATATCCAGAAGATTATTGGTCATTTTATTTGATTCAACCTTTACATCAATCAATTCCTTGCTTGCCATGATTAAGGGTGTTCTGAAGGAAATGTATTCCTTTTTACATTTACAGTATTTACAGTATTAAATTGTTTTTATTTCAGTAAATATTTTTCCATCTTTAAATCTTGGTTAAATCTAGACTAATAAATTGCTTTTCAGCAAAATATAAACAGTTGAACAACAGCAAAAATGTATGCTAATAAACAAAAAATAAATAAAAAATAATTGTATACACTTAAATAATTTTTTGCTTAAAATTCATTTTGTTTTAAAAGTCTAAACATCATTGTTGATATTTTTCATACAACGACTTCATTCAGCATTTTTCATAGCTGTCATCACAATATCATATAGTAACTCTAGATCTGTTCCAGAAAGCAGTAAGAGGGAGGAAGACGTGGGTCTCAAACCGCCCCAGGGCAGCGAAGCGTGAGGGGAGGGTAGGGGGTGAGAAAACGAGAGAGAATGAGATTTAAAGTGAGACTGCCAGAGAGCGAGAATAGAGTGATTGAAGAAGACAGGCAGAGGAAGAGTGGAAAAACAGAGCTGGTGGCCAGTGTTGGGTTCTTCGTGGACAGCTTGGCATCCCCGTGGGGAAAGACTGTGTGATCAGTACTGGCAGCTGCTCGGCCAAATGGGATTGTCCTGCAGATTAAGGGTCTGTGTTGGGGCAGAGGAGAGGGGAGGGGCCAGGAAGGAAGGGGAGGGGCTCTGGGCGGGTTTGGCTTGTAAAAACCCACCTTTAACTCTAGAGGGGCTTGTTAGGGCTCTGGCTGAGCGCTATTGTAGAGACAGACTCAGAAGATCTAAATCCCAGACTCTCTCTTTCTGTGTCTGTCTCTCTGCTAAAATATTCATTATTGGAGTAGAGTTATTCCAGTCATGCCAGATGTAAAAAAAACCCTGGAGAGCAACTGGAAACATGAAGAGCTTTGCTTTTCATACCGTAACTGGCTGGCCAAAAAAAAGCATCTTGTTGGTAATAAATAGAGGTGTTGTGTGATGGTGAAACAATTGTATATAATAACAACAGTCCGCAATTAAATGATTACACATAATTACTATAATGGTACAAATTCAAACATCATTCGGGCATGGAAAAATGGTCTGACTTATAAGCCTAGTTCTCTCATCTCAAAGCTTGTATTTTTGCTATTATTATTGGTTTTTCCTGCAGCACAAACTGGCCTATTAGGAATCTAGATGACAATTCTGTAGACAGGTGAAGTCCATATCTGCTATGTGTCCTGAAATGAGGTGTAAGGATGCTTGTATTTGCCTGTAGCTGTGTTCTAATATCCCTCTATTAAAAATAGATTCTAAATGGTATATTTGCAGATGGTTCCATATTGCATACTTGCATGTAGAATTCTAACACAGGGTGATCTATTTATTGTAATTAGCCAAATCATATTACCACACTGTCACCATTACATATACTGAGTGACATTAGTTCAAAACCTCAGTTAAAAGAGGTACAAGTCATTTCTGCATTCATTCTCCCTTGATCAATTAACCTTCATGTTAGGAATAATGTGAGCCATGCTTGAACTGAATTAAAGCTGCTGTAGTTCAAATAATGACGTTTAGGATTTGTAATGATCAAATTATACTGACAGCTGTTAGCTGCATTGCAATGATTTGTTTTATACACTGTTTCCTAGCAACTGCTATGATGGAAAAGGATTGAATGGCAACATTTTGCCGCCTTACAATCACATCTGGGAAAGCGTTGCAATATAGTCTGAATGTATTTTCTGTATGATTATTGGAATTCACAGTAATACACCAACTGTATTGTGTGTATACAATGTCTGTGTATACCATATTGTGTGTGTGTGTGTGTGTCTTACTGGGGCACAAAGATGCAGTATATTTGCACATCTTGAATATCAGCACACACACTTTGTATTTGCTCTCTCATTTCCTGTCTGCCTTTTTTGTATTCCTCTCCCTTTCATTTATTTTTTTATCTCTTCATTCTTTCTCTTACTCGCTGTTTCTCTATTACCAGTATTGTTATTGCCTATTTAAACAAACTAATGATCAATGATATATCAGACAGATCATTTAATTAGCTTATATTTATTACGAAATACTTATCAGCATAATATATTATTGCCTAATTAATAGAAGTGCTTCCACATGTCAGAGCAAATACTGTCATATATGTTTATTTACTGTAAATTTGGCACTTTTGTGTGCATATTATGTGATAACATTACAAAAATAAATATTATACCAACCTATAAAATGAAATATGAAATTACATTCATAAATAGTTATATAAAAACAATTTATGATATGAAAACACATTTGTTACTTTATAGCCAGCCACAACATCCTAGCATTACATACTGACCACATTTTCTACATAAAACGTGCACATTTTTTACTCTGTGTATAATGGTACTGATGAGCAGTTATTTCCCACCAGCCCTCTAAATGATCCACACAGCATGCATGCAGTGTCTTCCTCAGGATGCGATCAGTCTTTGTGTCAGTGTGCTTTACTAAGTGATGGAGTGAGATTCTCAATCATTTAACTGGAATGATTTCACATTTAAACTGGCTCAACTATGGCGCTTGCCTCTGGGCTGGGTTTGAAGCGCTCAGCCAAAACTATGCATCCATCTGCTTGTCTCTCCCAACCCCCTTTTTCTGTCTCTCTCTGCCTCTACTCTGCACTTTCCATGTTGATATAGTTTTCTTTGTTTGAAACATTTGCATTCTCTGACTATGATATACTTCCTGATTATAATAAATATAATAATAATGATTATGTTGTTAATAAGTTTATAATAGGTTTGTAGTGCTTCTTATACTGTATGTTCACGAGTGGCTCTGTTTGAAGTATAGCACATATTAGATAAGACAGTGTCTTATTGAGTCAGCTGCTCTTAAAAGGATTTTTCCTCCCAGTAATTATTGATTAGTCTTTATGGGCACCTTTAACAGAACGATACACTCTAAAACTTTAAACTTCTAGTGTTTTTTTTACCATTTATAAAAGACTTTTGATTTGATGCTAGCTCTTGATTAGGTGCTTATAGTACATCTTAAAAAGAACATCTTAAATCATTTCTGCAGGACACAACATTGAGGATTAAGGATCAATAGTGATGTATTGATTAACCATTGGTAAATGACCATGGCTGGGCTCTGTTAAGGCTTCAGTGACCTATCTGAAATGCTACAGGCAGTCAAGGACTGAGGTCCTCACACCAGCACAATTACTGCACATCACTATGAGCAATTGAGCATGAAGATATCACAGCATTGTAATTATCTTCATGTTTTGTGTTGCAGTTTTGATGCACACCATTGCATGGGCTAAACTGCAAGAGAAAGGCCCAAGGCCCAAGACATTTTAAATAGCTATCCATCCATCTCTGTGATGCTGCAGGTTTTCTTTGTGGACTGCAGTTTTCCCGTAACACGCTATGTGTGAGAGAATGTATCGATCGTACCATATTTGATTTAATTTGAAAAGCAAGCAGAAGGCAAAGGGTTTCGCCATTCACACAGTATTAGTGCAGGATGGGTGAGATAAATATAAATGGTCTCAGATGGAACTGCAGAGACATGTACAGGCAGGCCAGTACTAGAGCTCTTTCTTAAAGAGACAGTACACTCAACATTTAAAAAAATGTTGTTTGTTGTTCTCCCAGTGTTTGTTGCAAATCTGAATGCTGTTGTTTTTTTCTGTGGTACACAAAAGCATTTGCAAAAATTCCAGAAAAGATAAAAAACACCAATAACGCATAATAAAAAACAAGCCATGCAAATAGTGACATTGCATTTCATCTTAAAGGACACCAGAGGATAACTTTTATGGTTTGGGAGCTTAAGAGACATTCACATAACAATAGAATGGGTTTGTAATGACATTAGGTTAAGCAGAATGATCATTTCTGTCTCTGTAAGTAAGTGCTATAGAGGAATGAAGAGACAGAGAAGCAGGACTTTAATTAAAGCAGCACCATTGATCTTAAAGCAGACTGCTGATGCTTCTGGCACTGTTTAACTCTCACTCTAATTATCCTGTAAAAACAGTCTCTCCCTCTCTCCTCTCTTCTGACTGTCTCTCTCCCATCTCTTTTTTTATTAATGCAACTCTGCATCTTTATCTCTTCCCCCATATCTCTCGCCCCCTCTCTCACCCCAAGACTGACAGATAGCTTCTCTCCCTGTTGATCTTTAAAAGATGCCAACTGGAATTTGTCATAGCCCTGTCCTCCCCCTCCCATGACAGAAAATCATTGATTTTTGTCGCCCTGTTGGAATAATGATAAGGATTGTTGTCAGGGAAGAAGGACCGGTATGCGGGGTTGAGCCTAGATGCTTTTGATATGTTCAGTGGGGTGGAAAGGCCTGAAAATCACACGGAAACAGGTGCAGTGCAATATGCCTGATTACATCTTGCCCAGAGATGATGAACACATGCATTCTAATGGAAACTAATGGGTGATTAAGTGGAAAATGGCATGTGATGGTGGACAATAGACTAAAAAGGCCTATAGACATGTTGTGGCAAACATATTTCATCTGCAAATTGACTTTGGAATTAATTGTCTGATGCAATTAAGAGAGCTAAACACTCGGAATCAGGTAGAATTCCAAACTTGGAATCAGGTAGAATAAAGTAGAAAACAGGATGATGGTGTCAGAGATTGGGAATATCAGGGGAGTCCCCGTAGAGTCTGATATTAAAATCAGCATGTAAATCAAATTTGCCCAAAATAAACGCCAACGGCAAGGCCCTAATCAAATTTATCAACGTCTGGGCTGTGATTTACCGTCACACTTAAGAAAAGCTGTCCCCCCGGAGAGGTCTGACTAGAATCCAGTCTGACAGATTTAGATCTGTACACACTTATCACAAATCAAGGCCAAATTAAGTGGACTGTTTTCACATTTCAAAACGAACTACATTTGCAATTCCTGATGGCAATAGCAGTTCTTGCAAGACTACAAAAGAACAGTGCAAATGTTTTAGATAAGCGTAGGGTTTAAGATGCATAAATTGCATAAATTAAAAAAAAATGAAATCTTGTTTCTGTGCATGAGAATCAACACGAAAATTTGGCCTGTGTTTAAATGCAGCTGCAAATGGTAAAATATATGTGCGATAAATCCAAGACCAATCACAAATCAATATGCAAAGTAATGCAAGAGAAAGATCAATCGCAATTTAGTAGTAAAACAATACAATTAAATAAATGTCGACATTATTAACTTTAACATTTAAGTAAATTGGAGATGATCACACTTTAATTTTATATATCTTACCCTTAACAACTATAAAATTTAAAAAATCGAAATACATAGCACACGAATGAATGAAATGATCTCCCAAACAAACTATGAATGAGCCTGTACGTTCAAGCTGAATTCGTTAAAAAGTGAAAGGTGTGAGAGACATTGCAAGCACTGTACATACTGTTACAAAGTGGTACAAATAAAACAGAATAGAAATGGCGAGAACAACTATATTGTCTTGGGTAAGTTGTAGTGGTTGGGTCTCTTATTGGCACGTATAATGTCGTTTCAGCACTGGACAGCGCCTGTGTGAATGAGAGGTAACTGGGCTCAAGCAGCACAGAAAAAGACTCTTAGAACTTCTAGAACATTACAATCCTATGAGAACGTGGTTCTAGAAGAGAAACAGACGGCATCTCTTTAGCAGCATACCAAGATCGAACGAGAGACACACACACAGGCTTGGAGAGGCTTGACGCATAACCCCGCCCCTCGGCTCAGAAGGTGGAAATCCCTGCCCTAGTTTTAAATCCTCACTTTATCACATTCAGCGCACCTCGTTTACAGGGTTCAGTTTTAGACATTCGTTTTCCATTCAGCCTCTCCAGAAAGGACAAATCTAGACGGATTCACCGGTACACCTGTTCAGTCGTCTCAGAGCGTTTTGGCACCGTGGGACGCCGCTTTGCTTTCAAGCGTTACAGTCGATGCCCCCGAGGTGAACGGGTAGGAGCCGTCGGTAAGCATCAGATCATCAGTCACGTACATAAGAGGAGCGACCGGTGTCATGACGGACAGCGCGATGGACCCGCGACTCGCCTGCTGATGTTCGGAGTCCACGATGGATTCCTGCGCGTCGACTTCAAGATTCCCATATAACGGTACTATAAATGGAGGAGGAGAGCGACTGCCGCAAAATTAACAACAGCTTCCTGCGGGACCACAACTATGCAACTGAAGGTATTTGGGTTTATATAGTTGGTAGTGCGCTAGCAGCTCAAAGGTCATAGGTTTGATCCTCAGGGAACACGCGTACTGATAAAACAGCTTGAATTCACTGTAAATCGCTTTGGATAAAAGCATCTGCCAAATGCATAAACGTTAATGTATGTAGAAAAATCGAACTGAATTCGATTCTCTCTGATATTAATGACAGTGGGGGTGGGTGAGATGCGAAGTGGCAAAGACCCCTCTATTACGAGGATTGGGCGTTAGTGGATGTTGGTTCATTGGTGAGTTGAAATCTTGGGTTCAGTCTTTGTATTGTGCATTACATGAAATGTGCATTAGCTTGCATGTTTTTGGTGTACCTTGGAATAAAAGATACATCACGTTTTATGGGCTGAATTTAGGATTATATATAGACTTTTATTTGTCTGTGCTCTGGTTTAAGGTGTTACTATGGGGCTGTGGCCATTCAGGAATGACGTGTGCAATGACTCAGATATGACTGGCATAACAGAACACAGGGGTCCTGAGCTATCTAACAGCACTGCAGTGATAAAGAGGGTTTGAAATGATTGGATTTCAGGGTGTGGCTTTACAAATAATATTATTTACACTGATGCTGTAACATCTGAAAGTGAGTAGGAATAAAAGCAGTCATTTAGAAGTAGCTCTGTATATAAGGGTTTCTGTTTGACGTCAGCGTTGGATGTTATGGATACTAGGAAGTTTTAATAAGAGATGCATGCAATGTATTGGTGTTTGTAAACCAACATTATATCTAATCTGACATATGAATGCATATTTGTCATATTTAAAACATGGAGCTACAGTAGAAGCTGTGTGTGAGACCCTCCCCCAGTTTTAGGCATCTTTGTGGGCAGTGATTAATGGTTGTAGGAGGTTTTGCAAAACAGATTCAATGACCAAAATTAATCAGTCGCCGATGGTGTTACATGGCCCTGGTTTCACTGGTTTATGATCTGTTGTGCCCACCTTGGCTTCTTTGTAATCACACAGCAGTGAAGTGTTTCCTCAGACACAAACTCTGTGAGCCATGCAGTTTCTTTAACCAGCAAATTTCTTGGCACTTGCTCTCAATGAGGTAACAACATTTTCTCTTGGACTGAATGTATAAGGTGTACACCTGCTACAATCTTTAGGTGATTGCTTTGCCATTTTCTCACTATATAGAGCATTGATTTATACTGAACCCCAAAGGTTCACCTATTGCTGCACACACATTTGTGTATTGTTCAACGGATGTGTGTCAATCACCCCACCCCTTCCCCCCTCACAGCTCTGTACATACCCAAACTGCGTTGCTCAGGTGATGCTACACATGATGGTGGTATTTCCCCCACTGCAGACATACTTAGAGGTGTAGAGGTTACTCTCTCTCTCTCTCTCTCTCTCTCTCTCTCTCTCAATCCCTTAGGCTGTGAGGGCTGCACACATAGAGTTTAATAACACATCACTATAACCCTTCTGTGTGTTTCTTTCTATGGACACACATAGAAACCGGGAATACTGGCTCGGAATGGTAGTTTTCTCTCCACTGGGATTACTTACACTACAGTGTAATGTGTGTTGATACACAGGAGCTTTGTCTGTGCTTTGATAATTGCTGTTTTATGGAGCATTCCAAGCAGTTTGATTATCGAGAACTCTTTTCAGAAACAACCAGTGCTGTCTGCCCTATGACCCAATAATGTGACCTAC
>JAZGTK010018032.1:0-12026 GCA_036877625.1 Ambastaia sidthimunki
GGAATGGCATAAATCTTGTTGTACATACGGACAGATTTACTCATGCCAGTACGTATCTTCACCACCAACACACGGAAATTGGTTCCCCCGAGGTCCAGGGCAAGAAACTTTCCTCTCTCTGTGGAAGTAATAACAAAACTAAATACATAAATCTGTAAAGAATATGCCATTTACACAATGAATGCTGTTCCTAAGCCAGCTTACCTGTCCCATCTGGAGTCCTGTAAACATACGTGGGTAGCATTTTCACTGACGCTGTGGAATGGGACTCTTTCTTCAAGCCTCGCTCCAGCTCAACACGCATCTTCTCCTTCACTTCCCGGAGCTGTGTGAAGTTCAAGGCGAAGGCCGCTAGAGTATCATCGATCTTCTGACGCTGGGAAGCTAACCGCTGCGCTACCGCAGTTACCATGGCGGCACCTTTTGCGCTGCCGCTTTCAGACAGCACAAAACGCACATGACAATCAGGTACCAGATGTCGGACCACTTTATGGAGTCTCTTGGGGTACCTGCAAAATTCCGAAACAGGGCTTTAAAAATTGTGGAGTTTGAAATGACATTAGAGTATTTTTTATTGTTGTATAACTACCATCCTCGTAGTTATATGTTCTCAGAGCAGCATTTAAACTAACATACTGTGGATGTGTTCTGTAGACTGTCCCATCCAATCCTACAGTAGTTCTGAGGGTCTTTAGCTTCTTGTTTTCCCTGATCCGTGTGAGGATGGCAGCCAAGGCGGCAGCAACCAGATTAGCTGATCTGAAGGAGACGATGGTGCAGACATGCTGGACAGCAACACAGTCATCCTCGGACGGCTGAAGTCCCAGTTGCTTCAGGATGTCCCTGGTGTTCTCCAAACCACCTTTATACCTGCAAACATCTACTAGTTAGAATAACGAGAACAACGCTAGACGTGTATTAAAATGTATTGCTTATTGTAACACAGTAAGTATGTGAATATGTATTCTTGTATTGTTCCTCACTGTTCAATCAAGCAGATATAGCTGGTATGGAATTTCCCTTTCGTCCGGAGCTCATCGGTGACTTGGCCATTGAAGAGCAGGTTCTTCTTGGCCATCTTCAGCAGGATCAGCCTTACAAGCTCTCCCATATACATCCCACTGACCATCTTCTCAAAACTGGGAATGTCAAGAGTAGTAGTAATGTATTTGGAGAATGACTTAAATGCACACATCAAATTACCTAAACATGGAATACACCTATTTACATATATATCTGCAGGTGTTAACACAGTTAGTAATGCATTAATGTTGGCAGTCAATAAGCACGTACAGCTGTTTTCCTGGATTAATCGAAGCAGCATCAATTTCACGGTCAAAGTCGGTGATGAAGTCATCAAGGACGCCATCATCTCCGAACGCCCCCCATTCAGTGTTGATGCACATTCTGCCTTCATCTCCCTCCACCAGGTCAATATGTCTCAGTTCCTCCATGTAACATGCATTAGTGCCAGTACCTGAGGAAGCATCCCGAATTATATCCTGAATTTTCTTTTAAAAGTGACTCTTTTCCCAATGCCATTATGATTTTTATTATTGGCGATTCAGTATTGATATTCTCTATTGGTAGAGAATTGGGTTGACAGTGAGGTCTTACCTATAATGACCCCGACCTCACAGTTATGGTCATCATATCCACAGGTCATCATGGCTCCCACTGTATCATTGACCATAGCCAGGACATCCACATCAACACCCTACACACGCATGGAGAAAACAAACAAGGAATTCTGAGCAACACCTGCTGACTTCTGTTCTGTATGCTGTTCCTGTATCTTCCAGTCTGAAACAGGTTTCTACATTCTGTTTGGTTTAGTGTCATACCCCAACTTTGTTAATCGCTTCTCTTAGTGACTGCACCACATCTGTCCCTTGAACACCTCTGGCCTTGTAATTCTTTGACCATGACAGCAAGACACCCTGTAAAAAACCCAAACAGGTCAGCAAGTGTATTGATGAAAACTTCTATTTCATTAATATCTCAACAATGCCTGGAGCATCTTTCCATCAGTCAAGCTTTCGTGTTGCCCATTTGAGCAGATAAAACTACGGTAAATATTGTTGTATACTGTATATGTATACTGTATATTACTGTAGATGTATCAGACTGCTGTACTGTACCTCATCTAATTTTGACTGTGCACAGGGGAAAGAAAAGGTGAAGCCGAGAGGTTTTCTCTTCTGATTAATGTGATGCTTCTGTAGGAAAGCCGTCAAACATCTTGCCACATGCTCAAACAGCTAAGAGACAACAGAATAGTAGGCAATTAAAAGTTATTTAAAAAGCTTCAAATAAATAAAGATTTTATAATATTATTAGTTCACAACATGAGTCACAGGTCTGTTCTAACAGCAGGGAAAACGTTGCTAAATAGTCTTGTAATAGGGAGCAAAAAATGCTTCCCAGATCTTATATAGATTATGTCACAGGCTGTATAAATTTTAAAAGCACTTGTGATAAGCACTGATTTGAAACATAAGGTCAGGTGTGACTCTTCATGTTTCTCAACAGTAAGTTTGCTTAATTGCTATATTGACCTTTAGCAGATTAAAATTGAATGAATCATTACGTATGACACGTCAACCTTTTTCTTATTCACACCATTGGAAGAACATGCTAGAAACCACCTACAACATACAATGATTTCTTTAGTTTTAGTTCAAGTTTAAAGTGTTCACCTCTGAACCTTTTCCATTAATGATCTCCTCAGGAATGGGAAAAGTTTCACTCTCCATCTGAACGCTCCTCTTCCCGTTTTCTGACACCTTCACCTGAAGCACCTTGAATTTTGATCCCCCCAGATCCAGTGCCAGAAATTCCCCCTTCTCTGCCGAGAAACCGCCACAAATATCACCAATAATAGGCTGACATGAGACAAGTTTATTTCTTATTGCTTAAATGTGAAAATGGTTGCAGAAAAGGAGGCTTACGAAGCAGCCACGTGTCATGTTAATGTACCTGAGCCGTCAGGAGTCGAACAAACATGGGTCGGTAGCATCTTCACTGCAGCTGTTGCATTGCTTTCGCCTGACAGGCCTTTTTCCATCTCCAGACGAAACCGAGCCGAAATGTCCAGCAGTTGCTCATTAGACAGACGCATTGCATACAAATATCTGTCTACCTGTTGAGAAATGCAACTGTTTTTAATCTGCTTTGGCATATATGTACATTTTAAGGCTGCATGCATGTAATGATAAATGTATTTTAGGGAATTTTAAGAAGATCAAGCAAAAATGTGATACTAACAATTTTAGTGGCCTGGTGCAATTACATAACAGTCAAAGATAATACTGGCATGTTTCTGAAGATAAAAATTTTACTGTTGTAAAATATTACAAACAACCAGTTAAAAATTGGGACATGCTCGACTGAATTCATGTTTCATAAGGTCTTTAAAGCTTATGCTTAAATACGGTAAAATTGTTTTGTAGACAGATACACGCATACATATTGACATCGTAACAGGCATATTTCTGTCCTGAAAATATTAAGGTGTGGCAATAAACTTCTGTGGAATTAAATCAGTCCCATAAACTGAGATGGCGAGGTCAAGGTCCTGTCCTCATATTGTTAGTTATCTGTCCACAGAACTGCCTGTGAGTGGAGTTAATGATTCCACAGATTCATCATGAAAAGATCTGAGAAACACTGATAGAATTAAACAGACTCCTACTGTCCTAAAGACATTAAAACAAATGAAAAGAACTGATGAGTGTATGTGAATACAACCACAAAGACGTCAACAAAACATAACACACGAGACATATGAGGTATGTGATGGATGTAGAAACATCACAGTCATCACAGCTTTCAGTTTGTATCCTGAAAAAATGTGATTCTTGTCGAAACAGTCAAATAATGATAATCTTCTCACTGTAAATAAAAACAATTTAAACATTTTTTTGAGGTTAGACTCATTTATGAGGAACAGTTACTGTACCTTCTTAATATGATCCTCCTGGAGCTTTGAGAAATAAAAAGACAACAAATGCACGGCAAACATCTTGACCTTCTGAAACGGGTGTCCTCAAATAAAAAGTAAATGCTTTAAATATTCAAAATATATTATCAAAATGAAACAAAGTGCCCTTGTCCTTAAATCTAACCCTGTAATTCTCCGAGAGCCTATTCTCTTATGTGTGAGAGGAAAACTTCCTGACTGAAGTCTCTTTCCAAACGCCAGCATATGCTTCACCCACCCCTTTCCCAGCTAAATCATTAATGGCCAAGTCTTGCTCCAGCCCCTCTGCTCTCAAATCTCTCCTAGATATGTGTTTGTCTTTACTCTAAACAGCACACTTTCCTTTGGGACCAACCCACTGACCAGCACCTAAAACAGTCAAAAGTAAAACAATAGATCAAACACAATTCTTTCTCTTCAGGTTTAGTACATAAACATCCTTAGTTTGAAAGCAAGACAGTGAGTAAAACATGCTGAATGTAGAACAGTTACTGGAACTCTTATCTTCATTCAACAGAAAAGAAATGACAAAATCAATGGGTAAGAATTGCTGTCCAGACTGATAAAACCCTAATTGCTTTGTATGTAAATGCAAGGCAGTAAAACTATATAAATGTGGTTGTTACAGCAGGTTTGAAGTTTGCAAAATCAGATTAACATGTAATAAACTTGTTTGATACTTTTTGGAAAATTTTTCCTAAAGTATAAGTGTTTATAGATTAGGATGTGGCTCAGGCATTTAGCTAATGCGGTTGCTATAGTAACATACAGGGATTAAATGGGGCCTTTAGCAAACACAGAGCAAAGTCTACAGAGTATTTTTTTTCACATGTTAGTGTTTCACCTTTTTGCTAAATCACATTCATCCAGAAGTAACCCATATTAAACTGAAGCAACCTTTGGTGCTGATTGCCTGTTACCAGTTATAAAATATGGTCAAACAAATCTTTAATTTATTGGAAATAAGTTTATTAAAAACTATAAACCCAAAATGTTGCACCAAATTGTTGGTGTGGTAACGGGGTTGATGCAAACCTTGCATGAAAAAGACTTTGACCTCATGAGGTGGACATCATCTCCTTTCACTGATACTTTGTTGAAAAAAAAACACTTAACTAAAACCAATTTTGCGTTTAGGCTCCTTACTATTTTTTGTACTATTTCTCTGCTATTGGTTGACATGTGACAAGCTCTAATTTTGCATTGATTTTTTTTTTAACTGACCTTTACATTTACCTTGACTGTAAAAGGCTGTTGCAGTAAGATGTACACTGATAACATCATTCCACATTAGCTGTAGTACTGCGTTGGTCAAGTAGTTACAAAAATAGCAATGGATTGCATAACGATGCTAAATATAGAAGAGGGTAAATACAAATTATTGGCTTTCAGTGGGGTGACAAGACAACTAGGTCATATGGCATCTTGGTCACTGTAAGTTCATGGGAAACTTCATTTTTATGACAAAATATAACTTTGGGTCTTCTAGATCTTCTTAACACTCATTTTTTATAGGGGTTCAGGTGTTGGAGAGTCATTAAAAATATCTATTTTATTTTCACAGATAACAGTAGGTGACACAGGCCTGTTGTCACACTCATAGCAGGTAAAAACCTATCCCTCCATATCCAGTTCAGAACATTTGCAATGCACTGAAATACAGCCTCACTGTTTTCATGTTCAACAGTACCTTTCCAAAAGTACAGAGAAGTCAGTCTGATAGTCACTTTTTCCTTCTTTTCCCTTTGACTTTATTTGATGAAATGGATGGGTCTCCATTTGGGTTCTGTTCTCGCACCCATTCATTTTGCAGTTGTTGCAAGAGCTCTTTGGTCAGTAGTCCATCCCGCACAAGCCTCGAGGCCAAGGATGAGTCTGTTGCCATGTACTCTTCTCTTTGGCTCTGGACTTTTGATGCTCGTCCCCTCCTGATTGGCTGGTCTGAAGCAGGAAGTCTCGTGGACGCAGTGGTCTCTGCAGTGGAGACCTGATTCTCGGTGGCACGGATGAGCCGTGTGATATTTCGCACGCCGATCTGGATGATGTTGTCTAGTTCCTTTTGAATCTCGCGGACCAAGTTAGCATCCGGAAACATGTCCATGAAGCGATAGCTGTGAGAGAAGCAGTTCAAATGGATTAGCATTACTGATGACATCATCAGTGACGCTTTCTGTATTAATGCTGCAATACACAATTGTTGATTATAAATGCCTGGGTTCCTCTCTTAATTCAATTCAATTTCTTTGAGATAAAAATATATATATATACCTGAGCCAAAGGTAAAGATCTAGCACATCATGCACAGCTTCTAGGTGAACTAAGTCCTTGATGTTTTTTGGAGCAGCCAAGGGCCAATTCACATGTCGACATACCCAGTCAAAAGTCAGAGGCTCATCTCTACTGAACTGTCTGGCAAACTACAGAGGACATATCATGACAACATTAACATAATATTAGCATATTATTAACATACTATTAAACATGTAAAAGATAAAATATTTTAAGTGTTTAAGTGTGCTAGACAATGCACCATAAATGTACTAATGCACAATTAAAGAAAACAATGTTAAGACATAATTACTATAATAAATGGCTGTTAGAACTGTGGAACAATCACGTCAAGAATAACACATGCAAAATTCTAATATTAAATATTACTACTGCAAAATATTTAAGGTCAACTGGTCATATCAATCCTCTGTAATTCTTTGTACTGTGCAAAATTGCAGCTCATGCGGTTCATTATTCGTTTTATTTCACCCTAAGAAAAGATGTGCACACGAAGGGCTGTTTCTTGTTGATGGGGGCGGTGCAGAACACGTAGCGGGAACGCAGATTCAGAGGAATATGCTGAATCATATCAGCCAAAAATTTGAAGTCATCAATGTTGCACACAAAGTAAAGTCCATCCACTTGTGAAAGACTCACAAATATATCCTGTACAGAGGTGCAGAATAGAAATGAGCCTGTTAAACACTCATAATAAGAAAGTTTACATGCAAATAAAACCTTACAAGGTATTACACACATAAATGTATACCTACAATGAGATTTGAGAGAGTGGCCTGGGGCAAATGATAGGCAAACATCTCTATCTGCTCAGCTGTGGGATGTAATCCTGCTACCTGAGATCAAAAACGATAAGACTAATTTAGCATCTTTCACCAAATTTTTGAAACAGCTACAGTTTCTGCTAGCAGACTAGCCTCACCTCAATGGGGTCAACGGGCTTTGCCAAAATCTCCTTCAAAATGGGCAAGTCATCCCTTTGCATAGTAGTGACCTCACCCTCTTTAAAAACAGAGCTGAATCGCCCGGCTCGCCCTGCGATTTGCAACGCCTGGGAGGTAGAAATGGTGTCCATCTCCTTCTCGCCCTTCTCATTCACATTTGGTTTGACCAGAGAATTAAAGATGATTCTTTTTATGCTCCTAAAGAACATTAAGAAAGAAGCAGTTACTTTAGAGACACTGAACTGATCAATCCTTTTTGACCAAAAACTTTTGGTATTAATACATGCCACAAAATGTCTGAATGACACACAACCCAAATTAAATTAATACTGATTTTATGCTACCGAGAATGATTTTAAGGAATGACTCACAGGTTTAGACCCATTCCGATTGCATCAGTGGCAACAAGGATTTTGCAAGGGTCGTCTGGGTCATTAAACTTTTTAGCCTGAGCCAACTTAGTGCCTGTTGACCAAACGCAATGTTATGTAAATGTGATGTAATGTCAAAGTGTCATTTTAGTAACAGCAAAGTCATTTTACCAGGAGGCAGACTTCCATAAATGACAGCACATTCCAGTCCACGGATTTCTATCTGCCTGCTGATGGAATAGATGTCATTTTTGCTGAAGCACACAATGCAGTCACCAGGCTTCAGGTTGTCTAATGATTCCACGGCTTGATTTGAGATTGAGAATGGAGTCAGCCTCTTATAATTACGAACCTTAAAGATTGAGAAAAACAATTGGTGTCAAAGCATACAAGTGCTTTCAGTATCAATGTTCTGAACTGCCATTGGTTGGACATACAAATAGCCCCACCCCAAATGGCATCTCACCTCAACCTCTTCACCAGTGGTGTACATGAGTTCAGTGACAAAGTCAATCGCTGCAGCCTCTCCACACACATGAATCTCTTCGGCACACAAACCTATTCAGCAGGAAAGGTATATAACTTTACACTTGCATCCTTAACATTTTTAGAAGTCTGGCTGGGAAAATAATAGCAAACCCACCAATCAGAGCTCTTGACCAAGCCCACCCTCTGGAAGGATCTCTGATCATCTGAATCTCATCTATGACAGCCACTTCATCTGAACACAATATTCAAACAAAGACAATTAATTGGAATCGGATTAACAGTTTATAAGTTGAGTTAAAATGATAACGCAAAGTGAATACAGATTTAAACAACCCATATTCTTACAAGGAGTGGTAACACTGCACATCTCTATTGTACAGGCAATGTGGTTAGACTGCCTTCCCTCTGGATTAACAAATATTCTCTCTTCTCCTGTCACCAGATCACACGGCACTCCCTAACAAAGAAATATACATGCTGTGAGTTTACTGTAACATTAATCACTAGCCGTGAAACGCATTTAAAACAAAGAAGCACTAGTAAGATGAATGAAACTCACTGCATCATTACTCTTCTCATAGATTTCATGAGCCAGCAGCTTCAGAGGTCCACAGTAAACTCCAGATTTGGCTGCCAGGTATCTCTGGATGGCATGATAAGTCTTACCACTGTTGGTGGGTCCTGCGTGAAAAATAATCTTTCTTTGAATAGCTCTGGCTTCAGGATACCTGTAACATACATTTAGCACACATTCACAAGATTAAACTGGTCAAAATACTGACTATAAAATGTTGTATTCTGAGACAGCATTTGCCCACTACACCAAGAATAAAATCAGTATAGAAAACTCCGAGTACCAGTTGGCAGGGACCCGCAAGTCACTGATTTTGCGCAAATCATCCATACAGTCCAACATTGGGAAAATTTGTTTAGCGTGTCTCATGAAATACGGGAAAATATCATCTATGTGGCCTAGAGTAAAAGAAAAAGGTAAGGACAACAGGGTTAGGTTATCGAATACCGAAGACTGTTGTTGATTAGTTTCAATGGAGGTAAATACTCACCAGCTCCACAGCAGATGTCATTGAGAATGATGTGCAAGTCAGCGCTTAGTGTGTTAATTTCCAGCACATACTTCCTAAAGCTGACAAAGGCTTGATGAAAGAGACGAGCTGTTGAAGTGTAAACAAACATATCTATCAGGGAAATGCTTTTATACATGCATTATAACAAACACAAAATTATGCATTTGAAACTGTTATAACACAGAAACAGAAAGCAGTTATAAAGATCAAGGCATCCCAGTGTTATTCAGAAACGAAACCTACCATCTAATCCGTGGTCAGCTGCCAGTTTTTGCATTTCTTTCCTTTTGTAGAATTTATTTAGTACTTTAAGAAGTTCACCTATTAAAAATGTAGAAAACATTGCCCGTTTGAACTATTACTAACAACAACCGTGTGTTTTTCATTCAGTTGTTTAACTACAGAAAACACTTGAAACAGCACATGCTTCTCCTTACTATTATCTCGTTAATATAATATTCAACCAATACTGTCTTAAATAACTGCCATATTCACTTTACTTTTGTCCAGCGGTTGCGTTAACTCTGCGCCGACAGACGCGTCTCCGCCTTCATCACTTTTGATGGTGAGGGGTACAAACAGTGAGGTGTCTGGTGGTCTCGATGAGCTGTTTGAGGATGAATGCCTCCTCGCCGGGTCGAAGTTTCTAAATGTTAATCTTGTTGGATGCAAGGAAGCGTGATTTGCTATTCCAACAGTCGATGAGGTAGTGCTAGCACATACTCGGTATCGGATGTGGGAGCGCGACAACAAATAAACACAGCGATTTACAGACATTTTAACTTTGCGTTATTCCAATGTAGCTGACTTAACAGAATAGTGTTCAATAAGATATCCCCACAGTTCATATTAAAACTTCATACTGATATAGCAATTTAGCTACATTAACACTAAAAGTACCTATGATGACAAGGAGGTCAAGATCCCCTCAGTGACAACGTGCAAAAGGCCCCAAGATTCTTTGGTGTCCGTGGTAATGCCTGTTTTTATTACAAAACAATTGAAGGATAAAAGTCAACATTCGACAACGTGTAAGGAAAATTGGTTAGATATGTACTACAAGCTGGTGTATGAAAATAATAAGTTCGCTATAATATTTAAAATCCGGAATGTTATTTGTTTTTTGAATGCGGCATAAACTTAAAGTACTTGGAGGAGTATGAAGCATGCGCTTAAAAGGTTGTTGTCGCACTGTTGACTTCCGCAGTGAAACTTGGAAGTTATCTTTTCAGTACTGATTTCTGTAGAATATAAACATATTTTGACGTAAAATACTGTATATGGTCTATAATATGAAAGGACAGAAGAATAGAAAGCCAACGTGTATCGCCAGATGTAAATTCTAGTCATATGTAATATGACAGTAAAATAGTAGACCAGTAAACAATTGCACATAACAGCAGACGTCTTGCATTTATGTAGTACGTTTATCTTATTTAACACTTTTATCACAAAGCGACAATAGCGGAAAGTAGGTCCTAGATGGTGCATAATGGATTATTAAAAAGTTCTTTCTCATAACGGGAAGAATATACGTTTCGTTTGAGCTCATAATGGTCATAAACCAAACAAAAAAGCCTTACGTACAAATGTGCATTTTTTTTTATTTTCACAGATTGGCAGATAAACAAACTATGGCTGGATATGTACAATTTTTCAGATTTACAAATGACTGTTGCCTTACCACAACTTAAATTCCAAATACTCACTAAATCTTTTCCATTCAATGTACACATTTCTATTAGTAGTGTGTTTTAAAATCAAAGCAGCAGAAGAAAAAAAGAACAGCTTTCAATATACACTGTTAAACATAATAAACAGACAAAATAAATGCATTTGCTTTATAACACACAAGAAATATACAAAAGCATATTTGCGATAGTGAAAAATTAACAACCCCTTGTTAATGAACCGTAAAGCAGGATGACATGCCAGGGATAGAACAATTTATTTCTCTATGGACTATCTCTAAATTTAGGCATTATGAAATGTGTGTTGTGGCTGATATTTAGCATAAAATTTGTAAAGTATTACAGAAAACTAAACAGCAACTTCAAGCTGCCTTCATTTACTATTGAGCCAGTGTTATTCAAAACTGGGCTTACAGGTTGCATATATGTACCAATTATAAATACACAAACAGCTGTAGTTTTGTAAAGCTTCTAGTCCAAAGCCTCTTGCAAAAGCCTCTTTAAATATATATATATATAGACATATATAGACTTTTAAGGACAGAATCTTTTCACATAAAGACTATTTAAGAATAAAAAGAAAGAAAAGACACTAAATAAATTAAACAATTGTTTTACAACTTAGATTGTGAATACAGTACGGCCTGGGTGACACAGACTGTACTGTCATTATATTTCTTGACCTTTTTTTAATCAGCTGACCCCACAGCCTGTATTAACTGTTACTATAAACTCAGATTCTCGCTAATCAGCCAGCATGCATGAGGAAGCTCTTTAAAATGTGTTTATGTTTCTATGTGTTTGCTCTATGTGGAACAAAGAATACCAGTGAGTGCACTTCTAAAAACATTTCTTCATCTCGGGAGGCGTGCAACCTTGAAGATGTACTAAATGATTGACAATATTGTTTCCAGTGCTTCCTAAAAAGTGTCCTTGTATGCTAACAGTTGCTTGCTGTGAACGGCAGGGTGGACAGAGCCAGTTCAGGCACAGTTTATCAGCATAAGCTGTGAGGGACAACCATGTGAACAGCGATCTGCATGTGTGTTCAGTGAAAGTTGCTCTCCTGTATCGTGACTGCTCACGGAGAGGCACAAGGGTCCCTGGTGGCTTGCTGCTCACATTTCCGGCTGTTCAGCAGAGAGACTCGGCCGTGGCTCAGGTGACTCGTAGCG
>JAZGTK010018033.1:0-12026 GCA_036877625.1 Ambastaia sidthimunki
TCAGTTCGCCTATCGCCCCAATAGGTCTACTGACGATGCTGTTTCCCACATTCTTCATAACACTCTCACGCACACAGACAATAATAAAGGGAATTATGTGAGGTTGCTGTTCATAGACTACAGCTCAGCCTTCAACACCATAATCCCAAGTCTTCAACTTAAAAGAGCTAGGACTGAACTCCCACCTCTGTGATTGGGTTCTGGACTTCATGTTGGGCAGACCTCAGGTAGTAAGGGTGGGCCAGACCACCTCCAACACCATCACCCTGAGCACAGGAGCCCCACAAGACTGCTCACGATTCCACATCTATCATCCAGTTTGCAGATGATACAGTGGTGATGGGCCTCATCTCCAACAATAATGAGGCTGCCTACCTTGATGATGTGGAGAGGTTAACATCATGGTGCCAAGATAACTGTCTATCTCTGAACATCAATAAAACCAAAGAACTGGTCATTGATTTTAGGAGGAGACAGCAGCAGACCTACTCTCCAATCACCATCAACGGGTCCCCAGTGGAAGGAGTGAGCAGCTATAAATACCTCGGTGTAAACATCTCTGAGGATTTAACATGGTCCAATCACATTCATACCATAATCAAAAAAGCCAGACAGAGACTGTACTATTTGAGACTACTGAGGAAATTCAGAGTTTCCACAAGGATCCTGAAAACTTTCTACACTGGGGCTGTAGAAAGCATATTGACTTAGTGAATCTCATCATGGTATGGAAACATATCAGTCAAAGACAGCAAAGCTCTTCAGAGGGTGGAGATTCGCTCAGCAGAGCGAATCTCCAGAATGGATCTCCCTACTTTGGATCTAATATACAACAGGTGATGCAAAGCTAGGGCTACCAAGATCCTCAAGGACTCCACTCATCCTGGACACGGACTGTTCATACTGCTTCACTCAGGTAGATGCTTCCGTTCTCTGATGGCTAAAACGGAGAGACTCAGGAGGAGCTTCTTCCCTCAGGCCATCAGACACTTAAACAAGGACAAACATATCCACTACATTAGGTGACTTTGGCATACAGCCATAACCACTTCACACACCGCACTTTATGCACACCACACAACTCATCCACTCAATTCACTCATTATTCTGTAAATTATTCTGTAAAGTAACCAGCTGCAGCAGAACTGCATTCTTGCATTGTATTTTATATTATTATTATTTTTTATTTTTTTACTTTAAATTTTGCTCCTTTTCCCTTTTTATCCTATTATTTATCTGCATAACTGACTGAGCATCTGGATGTACATTTTCACTACTTGTTGTATTCTGTATAACTAGTATGTGACAAATAAATCTCTTGAATCTTGATGAGTGACCAAAAACCTGTTGATAACTTCCTATGAAAGTTCCACAATACTCACTATTTAATCAATATATGCTTGAATAGTCAATCCTTTTAATCACATTTTAAAATAAGTGTTTACTAATGAAACATCTCAGACCTTCTGATCTTGAATGTCACTTTCTTTCTAAAGTCTTGTCAATGGTGTTGTTCTGTCACTGTCACCTCTTTATGAAGTGCACTTACTACATCACTGGTTTTCATGGAAATGGTCCCTGGGGCTGCACATATGAGTAAAGGTGTCATACACAGCGTGAAACAAACAGAGAGGTCACAGCATGTTTATAAATAAGACAGAGGAACAATAACGAGAGTTGAACTGATGTCCACTTTCCCTCTCAAGCCTGCAAATACATGGCAAAAGGACACATAATTGGCCATACACATTACTGTGTGATACAAGTGTCACAAGAATACCAGAGATAAAAAAAGTAACAATAAAATGCATAGCAATAAATAACATTTTGTCCAGAACTAAATGTAATACAATAAAAATAACATGCAAATAATAAAATATACTATTATAATATAAAGGACACAACCCATATATTCAAATATAGGATAGCTGAGTCACAACTTATAAGGAGCATAAATATAATGAAATTGTTACAAAGGAGGCTCCCTCTGAACCACCAGACGGAACCCTCTCCCGAATATTAAGTGTTAGTTCCGGACTACATTTCCTATAGGGCCGCATTCCTGGGACTGATTACCAAGGACACCTGCATCTAGTTATCCGCCCTATATAAACCACTGTTTGTGAACTAATCATTGTGAAGTCTTGTTTTGCCCCAACAGACATTTCTGAACGTTTCCTTGGATTACTAGTTCGTGTTTGAGCCTTGATTGTTCTCCGCTACTGACTGTTCACTGCCTACTGTGACTGTTGCCTGTTTTTGGATATTGATTGTTTGCTGCCTGCCTCAACCCTAGCCTATTCATTGGATTATGTTTTGTCTGCCTTTACTGTTCCTGTTTGCCGGTATTGACCATTGCCTGATGGTTTACCCTGTTTCAATAAAAGTCTGCAAATGGATCGAAACGCCTCTGACTCATCGTCACACAAGACTTTGCCTACTAACAATCCAGCAGCAATCTTGCAACTCTTGTTCGAGCTGTATGCCCAAGCTACTCAATTGGCTATGCATCACCACCAGCTCACATGGCTAACATCCCTCAGCGAGGAACTAGTCAAATCACTACAGGGATTACGATTACCCCCCCCGGATACCGCCACCACTCCCTCATGCTCACCCAGCAGTGAGGCGTCTGCTCCAGCCCCTTTCGTTAATCCCTGATTAGCGTTTCCCGAAAAGTTTGGCGGAACTTCGTCAAAGGGCTTCCTACTGCAGTTCTTCCTATTCCTGAGTCAACAACCCGCTCTATATCCCACTGAAACTAGTCAAATTGCCTTTGTCTGCTCCTTGCTTACGGGAAAAGCGCTGGACTGGGCCACTGCAGTATGGAAAATGGACCATACAATCTCCCCCACCTTTGAACTGTTCCTCAAACACTTCCACAAGGTGTTTGAACATCCGGCAGAGGGAAGAAGTCCAGGAGAATAAATACTCACTCTGAACCAAGGCAGCTAACCTGCAGCTGAGTACGCTCTGAGTTTTCGAACTCTAGCCATCCAAACTGAGTGGATAGAGGACACGCTCAAGTTACTGTTCAGAAGAGGGTTGAATCCTGAGTTACAGTCTAAACTGGCCTGCCGCGAGGATTTGACCATTCAGTTAGATAATCTGATTCGTTTCAGGCAACCCTCCATTTCCCCTCAGCGCTTCTTGAGTAATCCCAGCGGAACGCTCTCGTCATCGACAAAACAATCTGTGCCTGTACTGTGGAAAGCCTGGTCACTTAAAGCACAACTGCCCTGTTAAACGCTCCAGCCCTCAACTTTTGGTGAGTGTCAGTTCCATTGCTGCTAAACCACCTTTCACTGTCACAGTATTCGTTGAGTTAACCTGTCAAGGCAGCAGGTAACTTTGTTTCTCAGAGCTTTGCTAACCAATGTAGCCTGCCACTCAAACCTTGTAATCCCTCTTTGACAGTGGAAGTGTCTTTATCGGGAACTCAACAAAATTACAGTGAAATCCTAGCAGCAATTACGGCAGACCAAGTACTATACCAAGCTAGATCTCCAAAACGCCTACAACCTTATATGCATTAGAGAGGGGGACGAGGGGAGAACAGCCTTTTCCACCTCTAGCGGCCATTACGAATACTTGGTGATGCCCTTTGGTCATTTTTCGATATATGTTAGATAAGTGGGTAAAAGTATACATAGATGATATTCTGGTCTATTCTAATTCCTTGGAGGAACATGTTCAACACGTCAGGTCAGTTCTTAAACAACTGATTCAATTCCAGTTATACGCTAAGGAGGAGAAGTGCGAATTCCATTAAACCAGTACCTCCTTCCCGGGCTACAATATAAGCCACGAGGGTGTGGCCATGGATGAAAAAAGGTTGGGATTCGCAAATTTTTACAGTCGGTTCATACGGGGTTTCAGTTCAGTCGCTGCACCCCTGACAGCTCTAACTAAATGGCAGAACTCCAGGCTTGCCTGGTCCCCAGAAGCCCCACAGGCATTTAAAGACCTAAAGACCCAATTCACCACAGCTCCTATCCTCAAACACCCTGACCCTAACCGTCCATTTATTGTCGAGGTGGATGCCTCAAACACAGGAGTAGGTGCCATACTATTGCAGCACCATAGTACTCCAGCTAAAAGGTTTCCTTGTGCCTTCTTTTCCTCAAAGCCATTACCGGCAGAATGCAATTACAACGTGGGGAATCGAGAACTTGTGGTGATAAAGTTGGTGCTGGAGGAGTGGTGATACCTAGAGGATTGGGAGGGGTACGGCCTGGAAGAGGTCCTGGGTTAACGCAGGAGATATCCTTGACCCTACTCTGACTGAAGAATTCCATCGGACTCACCCGGGTTTCCTGGATTATTAGTTAATGTTTGACCCTTGATTGTTCTCCACTACTGATTGTTCGCTGCCTACCTCGACCCTTGCCTGTTTTTGGATATTGATTGTTTGCTGCCTGCCTCGACCCTAGCCTATTTATTGAATTACGTTTTGTCTGCCTTCACTGTTCCTGTTTGCCGGTTTTGACTATTGCCTGATTGTTTAACCTGTTTCAATAAAAGTCTGTAAATGGATCGAAACATCACATAAGTAATAATAAAATAAAAAAAAATTGAAAGTAACATGTTTTTGTCAGTTATGGTTACCCATAACCGAAATGTGACCTCTGCATTTAACCCATCTCTAGTAAGGAGTGAACACAAACTGCAAGTAGTGATGGGTCGTTCTCGAACGTTTCGTTCATTTTAAATGAATCTATGATGTGACTCGGAAGAACGAGTCGTCACGGAGAGTGATTCGTTCAGTCGCGCATGCACAACATCCTATAGGCTCTGTACAGGAATTAGTTAACCTGTTTCGAGTCTTCGGGTTTGAGTCGTTCAAAAGACTCGAAAGATGAACTAATCATTTATCTTTCCGGTGCAGTTTGCATTGGTTAAGCTTATGGAGCTGTCACGTGATGAACGAACGAACGACTCGAAAGATAAACTAATAATTTCTCTTTCCGGTGCAGTTTGCATTGGTTAAGCTTATGAAGCTGTCACATGATGAACGAACAACTCAAACCCCAAGACCTGTCAGATAAGAGATGAGCTAATCGTAACTAAAGATCTAGGTAAACAATGAATTGATGTTTTTTGATTCTTATAGCATTAGTTTGGTCTTGATTGTAGTTGTAGTGTGCATAAGTAGTAGATGTATTAGGGAAGTAACACATAACTTTTTGATTATATTTTGATAAATGATAAATGATGAATGAATGAAATGAACGAAATGACTCGAAAAAAGATTAGTTCATTTTGCTGAATGAGACTCAAAAGACTGAGTCAGTAAAATGATTCGAACTTCCCATCACTAACTGCAAGTCGTGAACACACACACACCCAGAGCAGTAAGCAGCTATCACTGCAGCACCTGGGGATCATTTGGGGGTTAGGTGCCTTGCTCAAAGGCACTTCAGTTGCTACCTGCCGGTGCTGGAATTGAACCAGCAACCTACTGACTACAAGCCCGACTCACTAACCAGCCACAACTGCCCCAATTTAATAATCATTTTAACAAAAACAATGGACAGGGTCATGCTAACTCTCACATTCTCAAATGTATGCAAATAAACTGATATTTCTTGCTTTTTAACATTTACAGATGTTTATTTCAAAACCATAAACACATGCAGATTTAAAAATATCAACTTCTGGATTAATCATTATGCATTAAAGTTTTTTAATTTGTTTTTGCCACAATCCCATATATCTTTTTTTAACGATTTATTTAGAATTAAAAGTAGCCTAATTATCTTGAATATCTCATAAATTCAATGTAATGAAGTTAGTACAATGTCTTGATCTCATATAAAGATCTGAGCTGTTTATAAGGGAAATGGCACATAAGAACATTGATCTGCTTAAGTATAACATGCTTTTTGTTTTCACAATCCGTTTAATTCACAACACGTTTAGTTTCTTCTCTTTTTAACATCAATATGTAACTGTGAATATAATTTATATAGTCCTGCCCTTACAAGATAGTAGCCTGGTACACTGTTGATATTATTTGATTATTTCTCAGGTATTTTGATATATATCGTGGTACTGAATGAACCAAACTAAAAAACCAAATTTTAACCAAATTAAAACATTAAAACAAATAAAAAACTACAAAGTACTTTAGAGAACATCATGGTATTAAATTAGTAATGAGGGATTTTGCACAGATTCAATCTGGATTGAACTCCAGTCTGTACCCTGGCTGGCAGTGCAGACAGGATGTAATACGCCACGAAAGCCCAGGACTCACCTGTGATGTGTGACAGGGTGAAATAAAACCATCTTGCTCGTCTTTCAGTTTCTGCAGACTGTGATTATCATTATAGTCGCCAAATTAACGCGTATTATCCATCGGTTCTTGCATCCTTAGGAATCTCGCCTTTTAGCACCTGATACCGAAGCAACCAGTGAGTCTGACTAAAATATTATCACGCATAAACTAAACTACGTCGTCTGTTTTATAATTTCTCGACTGAAAGCTAAAAGGAGATTTAAATAGTCTGTGCATCAGCTTTAAATCACGATGCGCTTTTGTTGTAATGAGATGCTGTGAGTCGTAAACAAGCAACGCAGTCCTCCACGCATCTATGCGGACACCGCCATATCATCGCTGCTGGGCTCTCTAAAGGCACCCAGGTCTCTTAAAGAATTCACCATATACTGCAGTTATTCTCTCTTTACAAACTAGCAAATTGTATCTATCCTTTAAACAACAAGAAGAGTATATACAACAACATATAACGAATGATTGAGTTCTTTATTTGTTTTAAATAGACCCTTACCAAGTTACTTTAGCTAACTGGCGTTACAGTTGCTGTTCCGTTATCATTGTCATGGTATAAAATGGTATCTGCTTAGGGTACTTCAAAGAGAAAAAGTGATATCACCCTGGTAATTCCAGGTTTTTGTTTGTTTGAGTAAAGTGATTTATTTGGGTTTTTTTGTACTTAATCTACATGATAGCAGTTTAATACCAAAAAACCACAACCCGTGTTCTGTTACTGGTTCAGTTTCTCCACCTAGTGGTACATAGATGTATTAGCTCAGTGATGCGGCGCTCAAAAGCATCGTAAACCTAATCGGCACCAATGGTTTCTACGATATATTAATGGAGAAACGCAGTCCAAATTGCGTTGTGCATTCATAGTTACTTGTCCAAACTTTGTTTGGTGCAAAAATAATTTATATGTGTTGTGTTAAACGTATAAATAAAGAGTCAATTGTCAACATTCATTATTCTTTATTATTGTCAATTTTGTCATTAAATAATAAATTATTTACAATTGTCTTTCACAAAGAATAAATTAAAACATAAGAGGAGAAAGAGAGAGAGAGAGAGAGAGAGTGAGAGAAAGAGAAAGAGACATGTGCAGATCATGAGGTGATATGAGGGTTTGGCTCATGCTTTTTTACTGATGTTCAGTAAACTCATTTATTATCATTGAGACGATGGATGGGTGAAAAAAAGCTGGTACACCAGCTACAGAGGACAAGAGAGCAGTGACATCACCATACCAGGCTGTCTTCACCACTGCACAGAAACACAACATATGTTCCTGTAGCTTTTGAATGCACTGTAAGATACTTTGGTGTCTGCCGAACGTATTAGTATAACATAAATCTAAAGCTATAAGCATAACAGTAACCACCATATGATCAGATGTTTTCTTATTGCTTACCGGGGCCTGATGTCCTGTTCATCATCGCCAAACAGCAGCTCAGCCATGGCAGCCTCTGGGGCGGATCTCTTGCCATATCTAAAGAATGAGAAGACAAAGAGCATCACCAACATTCCATATGGGTCTAAATTTCTGAAGATATGTTAGTGGTGTTTGCATATACAAAGTGTTTTTGAGGGTTTAGTTTCTAGGTTGTTCTGAATGGTGGCTAGGATTTTGTAAGGTTTTCTGGGTGGTTGCTCAATGTCTATCTACTGGCCCAAGTCAAAAGGGTACAGCCTACATATGGTTCAGGTCCTGTCTTTACTGTACAATAAGTACTCTCATAAAAATAAAGTTTATCAAATGGCTCTTTGTCAGGACGTTTGGATACATCTAGAACGCGCACGCTCCACTGCACACACACTCCACTGCACACTTCACTTCTATTGCCCAAAAGGTTCTGTGTAGTGGATGAATGCTTATTAGCCAATTTTTTAAGAACCGTTCCTTGGAAGGTTCGCTGGGGAACCAAAAATGGTTCTATGCATCACTGACAAAACCTTTTTTTTGCACCTCTGTAGTCTAAAAAAAAATTCACCAAACTCCACACAGAACAAAAACAACATGATCATCACCATTTAATTGTGGCCTTTAGGGTTAAACTTCTTGCTAAAAATATAAGGATACATCTGTAGCACACACAGTGAGAGACAAATCTGCAGACATGTTAATCCCCCTTAATAACAATCTATCTTGACTTCCAGTAGAATAATGAGGGGCTGCGTACAACTCCCTCGCACATATGTTCTGATAAAAACCATGTGATAAAACCATTTGAACTGCAAAATAAAATTAAGTTGATTAGACTATGAATTCTATTCTTTGATTGTTTTTAAGGCTTGATTTAATTCTATTTTTTAAATAGCCCTTTTCACAATGAATATTTCTCTAAATTGTCTTTACAAGGAGTAGAGCCATACAACTGTAGCAAACAAAGCAAAGGTGACTGTGGCCTGGGAGGCACCAAGAACCAATCATTTTTATGAACAGAATGAATAAACGTGCCATTATGTTACTATCCCATACAATCTCTGTTCCATAGTACCACCACAGTACTTTTTTGTAGCAGTTACTTAAACAGGTTAAGACAAATCTAACGTGGACTCAAATTATATAGTAATGACCGGAAATGAAATGGTGCTAGCATACGGTTTCCCTGTGATATTATCTTTCTTATACTTGTGGTCATAAGTATCATAACATATCATAATATACTTTAACATATT
The DNA here is from genome assembly GCA_036877625.1 of Ambastaia sidthimunki. Lineage (NCBI taxonomy): Eukaryota > Metazoa > Chordata > Actinopteri > Cypriniformes > Botiidae > Ambastaia > Ambastaia sidthimunki. Next base: position 8,957 of record JAZGTK010018033.1, read on the forward strand.
TTATGGGCATTGAGCTTCATTCATAATCCATAAGCAGAATTTTTGTGCAAATTTCTTTTGGTAATTTGGTATAAACATTCGTCCGTACAATTTTTGCATTAAATTGTGACAATTTATGTAAGAATGGTTTTATGAACAACTTACCAAACAGTAATCGTAAGTGTTTATGATGTGTTACCATGTAGTAAAATGAATTTCAGCAGCAAAAAAGGTAATTTTGATGACTAAATTGCAAGATTGTCTGTATTGTCTCACCTCTGTCGTGTGATGAGGTTGATGTAATGTCGTAGAGCAGTGTGATATTTGGCCATCTCCTCTGGACCTACGTCTCCTGCTGGAGGTTCTGGTTTGGGTGGGTAAGCTTCAGCCAGACTGCTCAGACACACGATAACACACATCACAAGAGCTGCCAGCATGGTCCAGGATCTCACGGCACTCACCATCTAACAGACAGAGCAATAAAACATTTCAGATTCGTACAAAGTCAGAATTACTTTCAGTACAGAAGACTTTTCATAGAATGGATCACAATCTAAAAAAATAGATTAAGATATTAGATATTAGATAGTTTAAAAGATTTTCTGTATCACATTAATGAGTTGATGCTTTGTTGAGCTGTCCGTGGTCCTGATTTTGTTGGCTTTTTTAAATATATGAAGTGATCATCAAGTAAAAGTGTTAAGTTATCATCAGCTAAATCTGTTTCAGGTTTTCTGCTCTCAAAGACGCAGATTTACACTTACTCTGTAATAGACGTTCAGTCCCAGATAGATCACAGAGAGCTGCTGCTGGTTGTTGTTGGAGTTCAGATCCTCTCCCTGTTTTTATAGCTCATGAGACCCCAGTAGGAGGTCCAAACCCCACCCAGGACTTACACACGGTGTTAATGATAAACTAATGAGTCACTGGCACATACTATCCAACACTATAAACTGAAAATTTCTGACCACCTCTGAACATCAAGAAATGCTTAACACATATGACCAGTCTTAAAAATAAAGTGAAATAAATTAGCATTTGAATTTAGGTTATTCAAATACATACATAGATGCAGTAACTGATGGTCCCTTAGTTTACTTCATTAAAAAGTTACTATATAAGCAAAATATTGTGGACAAAAAAACACATAAAAATTTTATTTCATTAAGTAAATTCATTCTGTTAAAAGAAATAGTTTCTAATATGTAGACACTATGAGTAATATAGTGTAAAGTAGGGCTTTATGGGTGCTGTACAGTAATACAGTAATATAGGCACTGGATGGTGGACAAGTGTCTCATAACTGTGCCAGCTATTGCTCCACGGACAACAATCACAGCAGTTAAAGTTCAAAAGCAAATCCAGCAGAGGGCGCAGCTGACGGGAGCGCATCGCCTGCGGAATGCTCGCAGACACGTAATGAGACAAAGAACGTATGAAGAACGTGGCACATTCTCGTCTGACCCCGTCAAATCCAGTTTGCAATGAACAAAGTCAAAATGTAATCTAAGAACACTATTGTCTTACCTTCATTAAGACAGTCATTTGTTGAGCAAAAGAAGTGATAAACTTTGTGTGGATAAATATCTGATTTCATCTGTTTCAAAGGTCCGAAAACGTGTTCAATCACACAGCTGCGAAAAAAAACAGTTAATGAAAAGTCTTTTTTAACTGAAATTCATTTAGAATAAACACCCTGGAAACAAAGAGAAACTAAGAAGTAAATTATACATCATTGATCACTAGGGGGATCTGAATCAATTGTGGTAAAAAATCTTCAAGGATTTTTGTAAAGAAATCGCTGTAAATTACAAATATATTATCATAACCAATAGCTCTATCCTCTTAAATAGCTTGAAATATATATATATACATTTATATATATTTAAGACATCTGTATCAGGCAGAAATAATTACGGTTGTGTGTATAGTTGTGTGTCACTTTCTCCCTGAACACATCAATGTTGAATTGATTACAGTGTAAATCCTCATGTCATGGCCAATTATATAGGCATGTGAAAACAACATACATTTCAGTAGTTGCCCATACATTGCTGTCGTCACAAGGGATCTGTAGAGCTAATATTCACCCAAAATGCTTTGTTGTTTTTGTTTTAATGAAGCTCCCAGTAAATCAGCTTGCATTTTGTGCAGGACGTCATCTGTTGAAGCAGACTGCTGGAGCAGATTGTTTCCTTATGATTACACACAACTGACTAAAACATTTTCAGAGGCTTCTGTTATACAATTCTTAAGATACTCTCTGTGCCCAACTATAAAAGTCAATGCAGAGAAACAACAAACAGTGGATATTGACGATCCACTTCAGCTTATCAGTATGAATAAACAGTGAGAAAGCTGGGTTAGATAAGACCTGCACAAATTGATTGGGCTAGTGCTTACACTGTGATAACTCTACAAATACCACACAGTAAATAATGGTTATCAAAAGAGCGATTACTGCTCAGATGAGGGCAACGCTCCGTGGATAAATGTCATTTTGAACTAAACAAAGTGTTCTGATCTGAGTGCTCTGTTTATTAAATGTTGATGTTTTAATGTAAAAAAGTGATGGTGCTGTATTTTTTGATCAATACTGAGAAAACTTCAGTGGTGTGGAGCTTAGTGTAATTGTATTGATTTTAGGTTTTAGTGAGATCATGTGCAGTAATTCCACTTGGCATCAAATAAAATTATCTGAAAACCATAAAACTATGGTTGGGGCAAAGAGAGAAATAATTTAAAGCTGGACAACAAAATGAAGAAGAATTTCTTATTTCTTGGCAGTTAAAAAAGAACCTAAAAAAAGAAACAAATACAACCACAGATGTGTGATTATTGCCATATTATTTACATTTTCAAAAGTATTCTACAAAAACAGGTGAGCTAAATATTTATATACTTTTTGTTTAACAGAATCTTTGTTCTTTAAAAAAACGAAGTACAGTGTGTTTGTTTTAGCAATGTAACAGACTCAGGATTCATTGAATCCATGTGCAGCATTTATTCAAGAGAAACAGCGTAAAACAGGCAAGGGTCAAAACACAGCAACCAGGGCAACACAGGTAATCCAAAAGCGTAATCAAAGTCC